>JAMKQA010090442.1:0-10148 GCA_024699735.1 Posidonia australis
ACTCGCGAGACCTGGCGGGGAGGGCTGCTCGTTCCATCCCTTCGACGATAGGGTGGCTGGCAGCGGATCGGCGAAATCCGGGGTATGGCGGGCATAGCAGTGGCCTTTAAGGGAGGTGCACGGCATGGGGGAGGAGCGGAGAAACCAGAGAGAGGGCGAGGGGGATTGCGGAGGCTGAGGAGGAGTCGCGCGTCGGAGGAGATCACGCGAGTGTGGGGGAAGGCTGGTGTCGTGCACCGCCGGAGTTCAAGGGTACGCGAGGCTCGTTGAAGCCAGGTACGCGTTTTCCTTCCGTTTCCCCTTCTGTTTTTCCTCCATCGGTTGAGGCATGTTTTAGGTTAAAGGACAGAATCATGGTTAATGCTACAAAAATCATGCAAAATATGGAAATATTGGGAAGATGTTGAATCATGTGTTTGTGGTCATATGATGCTAATTCGTGGCTAATTGGTGAGATTTTGCTAATTGTTATGAAGCATGCTACAGTGTTGTCAAATGAGTCTTGTGCCTTTGTGATTTTCCATAGAACAACATGCTTAATGGATTCATGTTTTGTTTGAGGGGTTTTGGAGTAGACTTGAAGGTCTACACCCCATGTTTTATTGGTAATTTTTGTGGCATGTTAGATGGGTCTTATCCTTACTCCCACTTTGGGGAGAAGAAACAGCGAAGGTCGGGGAGATTTCTGCAATCGCAGAAATTTGGTATGCCGAACTGGATTCGGTATGCCAAAATGCTCCCAAGTGGTTCCCTAGACCACTAATTCGGACGATCGAAGCAGTTCGGTCTACCGAATCAGGGGATTTCGGAGGACCGGATGATTTCGGTCAACCGTTCTAGCAAGGGACTGGTTTATTTGATAGGGATTCAGAATGCCGAAATACTTTGGTCGACCGAATTAGGGAATTTTGGTCGACCGGAACGGAATTCGGTATGCCGAATCAGGACCCTAAGCCATTATGGGAAATGTTTAGAAAAATGTTGAAAAATATGGATATACACATGATAAATGTATGGAATGCATGGAAATGACTTGTGAGATGGTGCATGCAAATATATTATTCTTTTTATGGTGTTTTCCATGAGATTTTGACACATGGCTTATGTGTGTGAATGTGGACCCATGTGAGGGGTGATTGCATGGTACAATGACCATGAATGAATGTGTGGGCTTAAAGACATGGAGACAATTGACGCTCAATATGGAGACATGAAACACATCGTGCACGGACAACATCTCTAGTGGTAAATCCAACAGATAAGCAACCTCACCAATCCTCTACGTGATCTGGTACAACCCAATATAGTGAGGACTCTGCTTGCCACGCTTCCCGAACCACATGACACCCTTGGTCGGCGACACCTTTAGAAACACATAATCTCCCACCAGAAATTCCAACAGTCTTTGCTTCCTGTCGGCATAGCTCTTCTACGACTCTGTGCAGCTAGCAACCTGCTCCGGATCAAATCCACCTTGCCTGCATACAACTGCACAAGCTCAGAACCAACCAATTGACGCTCGCCCACCTCACTCCAGCAAACCGACGATCTACATGGCTACTGTACAAAGCTTCGTACGGCACCATCCCGATGCTCGAGTGATAGCTATTGTTGTAGGCGAACTCAATCAACGGCAAATGGTCTTCCCAACTCCCTTGAAAGTCTAAGGCACATGCTCTGAGCATATCTTCCAACGTCTGGATAGTCCTCTCTGTCTGACCATCCGACTGAGGATGAAATGTTGTACTATAGTTGAGCAGAGTGCCAAAGGCCTCCAGCAAAGTTCTCCAGAACCTTGTGTCTCTGTCTGACACGATGGACACTGGAACACCATGCAGCCTCACCACCTCGGAGACATACAACTCCACCAAGCGGTGCATCAAAAGCTTCACCCGAATGGCCAGGAAGTGAGCAGACTTGGTTAGCAGATTCACGATCACCCATATGGTGTCGTTCTTCCTCTGAGTCTACAGCAAACCAGTCACAAAGTCCATCGAGATGTGCACCCACTTCCACACAGGAATATCCAACGGCTGCAAGGCCCCTCAAGGTCACTGGTGCTCTGCCTTGACCAGCTGGCAGGTAGTACACCTCGCCACATGGTCAGCAACATCTCTCTTCATGCCAGGCCACCAAAAGTTCCGCTTTAGGTCTCAGTACATCTTCGTACTACCAGGGTGAATAGTGTACCTAGACCGATGCGCTTCATCTAACAACCTCTTCCTGGCCTCCTCATACTGGGGCACATACAGACGCATATCATACCTCAGCTCTCCATATGCCCCAACAAAGAAATGAGACTCCCCACCAGCCTCAAGCTTCTCAAACACAGCCTGAACAAACAGATCCAGCTACTGATAGGCAACAATAAACTCTAACAGCTTAGGGCGAATAGACAGGTTGGCCACCCAGGCACCAACCGTTCCCCGAGCTTGCCGCTTTGGCCTGCAGCTCACCAGATCCTCCAACATGGTCCACTCCTTGACCATCAAGCTTGCCATCACGTGCGTGCGCCGACTCAGGGCATCGGCGACCACGTTGGCCTTGCCAGGTTGGTAGGACAGGCTGAAATCATAATCCTTCAAATACTACACCCAGTGGCGCTGCCTCAGGTTGAGGTCTCTCTACGTGAAGATATACTTCAGGCTCGGATGATCGGTGAATACCTCAAACTGCTCCCCATAGAGATAGTGTCGCTAGAGCTTGAGAGCGAACACTACGACAGCCATCTTCAAATCATGGGTCGGGTAGTTCTTCTCATGATCCTTCAGCTGGTGTGAAGCATACGCGATGACATTGCCATGCTGCATCAGAACACACCCTAACCCAATGCTGCTGGCATCACTATACACAGTGAAGCCACCACTTCCAGAAGGCAGAGTCAACACAGGGGCAGAAACCAGACGAGACTTCAGCTCTTGGAAACTCGCTTCACAATTCTGGTCCCAGAAAAAAGGAACACCCTTCCTGGTCAACTCTGTCAAAGGCGTGGCTCTAGAGGAGAAATCCCTAATAAGCCTCCTATAATAGCCCGCCAGACCCAAGAAACTCCTGATCTCTGACACAGTCCTGGGTCGCTCCCAACTACTCACCACCACCACTTTGGCAGGATCCACTCTGATGCCTTCTCCAGAAACCAAATGGCCAAGGAACATGACTTCGCTCAGCCAGAACTCACACTTGGAGAATTTGGCTTACAGCTAATGACGCCTCAGAGTATCCAAAACCGTCCTCAGTTGCAAGGCGTGAGTCTCAACATCAAGAGAATAGACTGGCACGTCATCAATAAAAGCCACAACGAACTGGTCCAGAAAAGGGCTGAAAATCCTGTTCATCTGATCCATGAATGCAGTCGGTGCATTAGTCAAGTCGAAAGGCATGACCGTGAACTCGTAATGCCCGTACCACGTCCGGAAGGCAAATTTTTGAATGTCTGGCTCTCGGATCCACAACTGGTGATACCCTGACCTCAGATCAATCTTCGAGAACACCGATGCAGACTACAGCTGATCGAGTAGGTCATCAATGCGGGGCAGGGGATACTTGTTCTTCATCGTGATCTGGTTCAGCATCCGATAATCTATACACAGTCGAAGCGAACTATCCTTCTTGCGGACAAACAGGACAGGCGCTCCCCACGGAGACACACTCAGCCTAATAAACCCCTTGTCCAGCAACTCCTGCAACTGAGTCTTGAGTTCTCGCAATTCTGCTGGTGCCATGCGATAAGGAGGCTTCGACACAGCACCAGAACCGGGATCAGGTCGATCGAGAACTCTACTTCCCTGTGAGGTGGCATACCAAGCAAATCGTCAGGAAAAATGTCAGGATATTTACACACCACAGAGATGTCGTGAACACCCAACTCAGGAGAAGTGGAGGTAACTACACTAGCTAGATACCCCATGCAACCCCTGACTAAGGACTTATAAGCCTTCATAGCTGAAATGATAAGCTTAGGCTCACCCTGACACCCACCTTGCACAAAGAAAGACCCATCCTCAAGAGACTCAAAATAAACTCTCCTCCGAGCACAGTCGATCAAAGCAGACTGTTGCGCCAATCAATCCATGCTGGGTATCACATCGTACTCCTGCATGTCCATCACGATCAAGCTAGCGTGAAAATCCCTGCCATTCAGCGTCAAGTCGACAGACCGCAGATACCTCCATGCCAAACTGTGCTCCCTCAGCGGCGTCACCACGCTGAGATGAAAGGCCAGTCGAGCTAGTCTCTCTCCCAACTCCGCTGCAAAAGACTCAGATATAAAGGAGAAAGAACTCCCTGAGTCAAACAACACTTTGGCCATCTGGCCAGCTACAATAAAAGAACCTAATGGCCAAACAAAACAACCACACATCCATTCAATCAGGTAGATGTCCATATCACAATGAGATTACAACATATCTCAGAGGGTTACAGAACCAACTATTCATCCTTACCATCAACAACATCTCCCGAAGACCCAGCGCTTGGAGCTGCGATGGTGAACACCTGTCCCCTAGTCGGCTGCTGCGATGTGCTTCCTACCTTCTTAGGCGGTTCCGAAAAAGATCTCTGAACGTGTCTCGCCTTCCCACAATTGTAGCACCATAGGAGCTAAGGTCCGCCTAGGTTGAGGACAATACGCAGCGATGTGGCCCACCGGACCATAGTTGAAGCACTGGACCCTGTCTGACTGAAGCCAGCTTTGCTACTCCCAGCAAAACTCCACCGGCCTGCAGAGGAAACACTGAACCTCACCTTCTGCTTCTTCTCAGGGCTACCCAAATTGCTAGTACTTGGAGGACCAGAGAAAGAGAACCGAGAGGTAAAAGAAGACTTACCCTTCCCTTTGGGACGACTCTCCAGAAACTTTTGATGCTCCACCTCGAAGCGGTAAGCCATCCCAACCATGTCCTCCACAGTGTGGCACCTACAGCCCATCACCTTCACACGTAGCCCAGGGTTCAAGCCGTCTAGAAACCTCTGCACCTGCTCCTCCTCAGACTCATAGGCAGGAGTAAAGTGTTCCAGCCGGGCAAACTCAGTCTCATACTCGAGCACCAACATCGTGCCCTGCTCCAAACTCTGGAAATCTCGGTGAAACTGCTCCTTCACATAAGTAGGAAAATACTTGTCATAGAAGGTCGCCTTGAAATCCTTCCATTGGATGCTAACAGTGACTGAGTTTGGGAACTTCAGTCGCCTCACAGACCTCCACCACCTATCTGCCTCACCATCCAGCAGGTAGGTCGCCAACCGCACCCAATGCTCCTCTAGGTATGCCAAGCTCTCCAACATCTTCACCACCTTCTCCAGCTAGGCCTCGCTTTCCTCAGCATTGACCTTGCCCTTGAATGACGGCGGATGAAGCTTCATGAACTGGTTCAGCCACGGGTCACCTGACGGTCCACTGGCACTAGTCTTACTGAACGTGTGGGAAATCCCGTGCGCCAAACTCCTCAGTTCCGCACGAACTGCCTTCCATCCGCCTACGTCCTCTCGGGACTTAGTCTCCACAACAAGGGCCTTACCCTTACGACTATGAGGAGACATTCTGCTGGAGAAAGGCAAAGTACTTGCACCACAGACAAAGCAACAATCAGAAAACCATATCGAGAAATCAGGTGCAGACCCTACCATGCATGCAAAACCGATGGAGTCTCTAGACCGGATACCCTAGGTGTAGCACAACCTAGTGAACCTGGAGCTCAGATACTAGATCTATCACGTCCCAAATTTTCCCCAATAATTTAAACAATTTAAATTATGGGAAATCTAAAGCTAAACAGTAAATATCTAACTACCAAGAACTTGTGTGCGCGGCTAGCAGACTCCAGACTATATGCACTACACTAAGCCAATCGCACGTCTGCACCTGCAAACCAAAACCACATAGAAAACGCATGAGTGACCAATGTCGCCCAGTACGCACCACACAAAAATCGTGGAAAAGCAAAACCATAATCTATTTTCCTTTTAAATTCCTCTCGCAAACCATTTCCTCAAAGCCTCAGAAATCGGGCCCATGGTGGCCAAAACCACAAACCAGGGCTCTACTAGCCCAAAGCCACAAGCAAAGGCCCTCAATGGCCAAAACTACACGCAATGAATCGGGAAGCCTGGCGCCAGGCAACCAAACTCTGGCCACACACAGTCCACTGAGGAGCGACCCCAGCGTTCTGTACTGCCACAGTGACGACCACCTTGTGCAGGAGCGTTCACCATCCCGTGATTCCCCTTCCTCAAGAGAACCCTCAGAAGTCATCCCCTCCCTAGGAAGGTTGTCTTGTCTCTCAGAACGCTACCAGCTACGGGGCACGTGTCCCACCAGCATTGGCCACCACAAGGTACGACTCCTCACAGCGTCCTCCACACACGGTGCCCAGGAGAAAGTGTCATACCTCCACACCCTACAACACCTGAGCCTTAGTGCTCACAGCGACAGTAGGAGTATCATACCTCCTCGTCATGCCACAAGACACCTCAACCCGCGGACCACAACCCTAGCCTCGAAACGACAGTCAACGAGTCTCATACCTCCAGGACCTGACGCCCCTCAGCCTCAGGTATCTCGGCCCCCTAACCTCAATAAGGGACATCGCACCCGACCACCAGAGAATGTCATCACATTCCCTAGTCCCGACGACATGGTCCCACGCTGCCTCGGCCCGCACACAGAAAACCAGGAAATCTTTTTCCAAACTAGGCCAACCATTTCCTTGAAATCCATTTTTCAAATCATTTCATATCTTTTGAAAACTCTTCCAAAACCTTGGCAATACGGCACATCAGGTGTCCCAAGGGACCACCACTGATGGCCCACAATTCCATCTCATAGGGACAAAACACGACATCCAAAAAGCCACAAAACACACATTCTAATAAACCTGTTTGGGCCCAGAAATCGGTATGCCGAAAGTCAGATTCAGTAAGCTGAAATCTGCTGATTCGATAAACCGGTCTGATTCGGTCGACCGAACTAGGGTCAATGGTCAACACTCAGGCCAAATTCGGTATACTGTCCAAAAATGGATGACCGAAACTCGACCAGAGGACCTAAACTGACAGAAATACGATATGCCGAGTGGAATCGATATGCTGAAATCCCCTGATTTTGTATGCCGTTTCCATTCGGTATGTCGAATTCTACGAAACCAGAAAATGGTCCAAACCCTATCGTCCGAAATCGTCGCAACTAGGACCTTCGATCGGACCTCCTAAACAAATACCAAAAATCTTGCATAAAACATATGATGTAGACCCTCGAGTCTACTCCAAAACCTAATAAACAAAACTAAAATCCATTTACCACGCATCAAGATATAAAATCGGGAAGACAGAAGGATCAAGAGGACCCAAAACACACCATTCGCCATAAATGCCAATAAATGATCCATAAATCATAATAAATTCTAGGACGAGAAATTTACCTAGATTTCATGCAATCCTAACATTTTCTACCAATTTCATGCTCTTTATTACTTGAAGTGGAGATGCGGACCAGAGAAACGCCTTTGGCGATCTCCGACGAACTCCGGCACAACCACGGTCACGGGGCACCCCACGCGAGCTCCGCGCACCACCACGAGCAACCACAGCCCTCCGCTTCGCTCCCTCGACCTCTTCCTTTCTCTCTCGGCGTGCATGCGATGTAGGGGGAAAACAGAGGAGGTAGGGGAGACGAGTGGAAAGGAAGAATGGGAAGGAGAAGGAGAAGGGAGGAGTGAGGAGGAAGAGAAAGAAGGTGGAGGAGGAGAAGAAGAAGTGCGCGGCCGAGGAGGAGGGGAAACGAAGAAGATGGAAGGAGGAAACGACGATGGGTGGCGAGGAGAAGTGCGGTGCAGCTTATAAAGCCTACGCCCGCAGTAGTTGAAAACGTGCCCACCTGCGCGTCTCAGCCACTAACACACTACACGAGCAGCCAACCGTCAGCCACCACCAACGAGGCCAACTGTAAGCCTCAACCACCAGCCCACACATGAGGGTCCCACGGGGACCCCACACGGACCCACATCGAGGCCCCACACGCATAGTGCCACAATGCACAGTGCCAAACCAAGCACAGGGACACGTAAATAGAAGCCAGCCCACGAAGTCCAAGCCCAAAAGCACAAAACCACACAACGGACTTCGAAACAGTAACACCCGTTCAGAAATAAAATTCATAAAATGTAAATAATTACAAAATAAATTTTACGGATGTTACACACTAACACTATTACATGGAATAATATAGTAACACAAACATATAAAAATATAATAACAGTAATCAAATTTCAAGCAGAACACACGACTCTCTCTCTCAATTTGGAATTATTGCTTTCAAATCTCAAAAAATAAGAGTTACTAAATAATAGAGTTTGCACCAATTCCTTGTTACCATGATATTAGGGTTTGAACATATTGTTTCGATTTTTTAACCTTTAATTCCTTATTATGGAGAGCCGTGGTTCCCTTATGATGGAGTCTCTATAATTTTTTTTGTTAACGGTTGTGATAGTTATAAGAGGATTTTTATGCATGTCTCAGGATTCGAAACCTGAGACCCTGTGGTGAGTTTAGAGTCTCCCAACCACTGTGACAATGAGACATTGTCGAGTCTCTGCAATTTTGTAACTTTCTTACAATGGGCTTCTACAATTTTGAGTTTTTGTACATCTTGTATTTTTTTTCTCACATGCAGTGAAATTTCTCCCACATCTTCTGTATCTTTGTTGCACGTCCTTTCTTTATTGTTTTTCTCTTTGGGTGCTGTTCATGCAAGTAGACGTGATTCCCGACATTTGGTTTCAGTTTAAAATTCCATCTCGTTCCTAGGATATTGTCATGTTGTGCATTGGGTTTTTTTGCACTGATTCAAAACGATATTCCACTCCAAGCACTTGCAATCTGCAAGAGTGCTTTTCCGTGGAGTGATAACTACAGCTGACTATACATATTCATGGCTCAAATTAGTCAAGTAACAAAAACCTGAATCTCTCTGTAGCAAAAAATCTGAATCTCTCTCTATCTCGAATTTCTAATGATCTTGGCCATCTTAATAACTGCAAAAAAAAGGTAAATATATATATATATATAGAGAGAGAGAGAGAGAGAGAAGAGCCGACGACCGACGTGCTTGACTTTGTGATTTTATGCGATGGCTTCTGTTGCTGTCAGTACAGTACTAAAAACAACACATCACTGTGACCCCCCTTTATCAGATTCTTCGCAGCACGTTCTGGGCTTCATGTAGAATATTAACCTCCCTTCTATTGTCACTTTAGAGTTTTATAATCTATTGTTGCATGTTTTATGTCTGGTTTATATCCTTTTTTCACATTTTAAGATGCCAGTTGAAGCTACACATGTATCATCCAAGCATTCGGTGACTTACGTATCTGATATCAATCCATAATCCTGTCGATTTGAATAGGTTGGTTCGGGATTCCAAAATGTGGACTTTGGACAGTTTTCCCGTTGCTGCAGATTACACTATTTCTGAGGGGTACACCCTACTACCCCTAAACTACAGTATTTACCCGGGGTTCAAATAGTCAGCTAGTATTTGTCGACAGGCCCACCATCCTTTGGCCTGAGTCTTACGTGATTGTTGAACCTAGACATGGAAATCGGGTCGGGCCGGTCCGAGCCTGCTCGACCCAGTCCGGACTCGACCCAGTCCGGACCCTGGAAAATATGACGTGGGCTAGGACGGGCCAGGCCCGCTGTGGGCCATACCGGGCAGGCCCGCCAAGGTCCGGGGAGTAGGTCTAGTTTGGCCCACGAAAGACCCAGGACTGGACCGGCCCATGTACAGTAACATTTAAAAAAAAAAATTTTTAAACCTAACGGGCCACGGGCCTTAAAAGAAAAATAAATTCAAAAGGGTTGGGCCCAGCGCGGAATTAAAAAAAAAATTAAAGGGCAAGGCCAGGCCCGGCCCGAAAAAAAAATAAATAAATAACTGCAACGGTCCAATTGCAACGACTGAAAATTTAAAGATTATGGCCGTTGCATTTGCAATGGCCATAAACATTAATTTTTTTTTTTTTTTTAAATCTAAAATTTTAACCTATAAATACTCCCTCAAACCCTTCATTTTTTTTCACAACTCTCTTCTACAACTTTCTCAACTCTCCTCTACAAATTTCTCTTAATTCTCAAAAGAAGATTTTCAAGTG
>JAMKQA010090445.1:0-10605 GCA_024699735.1 Posidonia australis
GTTCCATTTCAAAACCATTTTCCATTTCATTCCATTCTTCTCGTTGTAGGACTCTATTTCCTTGCAACACTTGACCCTCCACTGGGGTCCCAACTCAAACCATGAAAACCATGCTTAAAGTCATAAATTGGGTCTCATGCCCAAAACCACATAAAACCATCTTTTTCATTCATTAATAGAGTCTAAAACCCAAAACCACACCCAAATCCATTTGTTTGGGGTTCCACATGCCTCCATGTCATTACATAGGGAAACGTCATTCATATAAACCCACCATACCAATAAAACCATTTAACATTCATTAAAATTCACATTTTAACATTCCAAGTTCAGGACAAAAGGGGAAGGGGCTCAAGAACGGCTACTGTAGCCTTCAACCCCAAAATCACATTGTCCCACAAACATCAATCCTAACTGCATGATCTCTACATTCTCATGCCATAAATCACATTCCCATTCATTTCATGATTTTCTACAATTTAAAATGCATTTCTCTTAATTTTCATGCAATTAACCCATCCTTAATAAAAACTAAACGAAGGAAGGGAAAGGAGTCACGTACCTGGCTCAACTGCCCGACGACTCTCCCCGCACTCTAGCGAACCTCCTATGCCGGCGGAACCTCCTCGTGCCTCAGCTTCCTCTCTTCTCTTCATTTCCTTTCTCTCCACGCTCCCCCTCTGCCCACTCCTGCCTCCTTCTCTTTATCTCCACCACCACCCGCTTGGCGCCGGCCATCCATCCCGTCGGAAGGGACGGGGAAGCACAGGCCTCCGTCGCTGGTGGCACGGGTGGAAGAAGAAGACGGGGAAAGAGGTGGAAGGGCATGGCTCGTGAGAGAGAAAAATAGGGGAAAGGAGAAAAAGAAGGAGAGAAAAATGAAGAAAAGACAGGCACGCCAATCGAGACAACTGTGCATTCTCAAATCGGACCCCAAATTGGTCACAGATCACAAACAAGCGCACAAACAACCAACCACAAGCTCACACAAACAAGAAACAATAGATTATCCATTAATAAATCATTTAAGCAATATTACAATTAATTACATGGTTTACAAATAAAAATGGATAATCAGGCCCAGATGTCACACTCTCTCCCTCCCATCTCCCCTCTCTCTCTTCTTTCCCTCTCCCACGCAGGAGAGGAGAAGAAGAAGAAGGGGTGGGGGTGGGGCCCAGGGAAGGGAAATAAAGAAAGGAAAGAAAGAAAGGAAAGGAAAGAGAAAGAATGGAAAGAAAGAAAGGAAGCCGCAAGCACGAAACTTAACCACGCGACCTTCCACGTCCACGTGACTCGTGCCACCAGGGACCCACCACCAAACCTCCATGGCCCAAGTGAAACCACAAAACTCCTAAGAGGGCCAACATAGTGCCTAAACCACAGCATGCCAAAAGGTCAGAAACCCACAATCCAAGTATCAAACACCACTGAGAACGTGTCCCACATTAGGCATTGGGACCCCCAAAGCCAACACACCTGAATTCACCTTAATTATCTGGCCAAAGCACCACTCCTAAAACCTGGGTCGTTACATGTACTTACTTTCACTTCGTCCTACACAAAAGATACCATGTCACACAACTATCTCAAAATTGTGCACTTCTATTTATAATGATGAGAAGAAGATTTTGTATGAGTTGTTTGCTAAACTTCCTTGCAAAATTAGCTTGACAATGGACAAGTGGACAACATCTACAAAAAACAAATCTTATTTGTGCATCACTGCTCATTTTGTTGATAATGATTAGAAGTTGCAGAAAAGGATCATTAGGGTTTTGACATATGCAATCATCTTCTTAATCGTTTACTTGGGTGGAACATTAATCAGAAACTTATGGCAATAACAGTAGATAATGATAAAGCAAATGATGTTGTCGTTAAACATGTCAAAATCGGCTTGGTGAATCTCTTCTCTATGTTGGTACATTTTTTCCTGTAAGGTGTGCAACTCACATAATAAATCTTATTGTGCAAAATGGTCTCAAAGTGATTGCAAAGTCTATTGAAAAGGTTCGATTAAGTGTGAAGTATGTTACTTGTTCTCCTCAAATGGAAGCAAGCTTTTTAGAAACTGCATTACAAATGGACTTGAGTATCAAAAAAGGATTGTCTCTTGATGTTTGCACTCGGTGGAATTCTCCTTATTTAATGCTAGTTAGTGCATTGGAGTATAAGATAGTTTTTAAGAGATTTGGATTTAAAGATTCAATGTACACTCATTGCTCCAAAGATAATGAATGGACTTACATACAAATGTTGAGTGAATGTTTGAAACATTTTTATGATGCTATTGAATTATTATCTGGTTCTAATTATGTTACTTCAAATTTATTCTTTGAGGTATTTTGTGAAATTCAGTTGCATCTTTTAGAATGGGCCAAAAGTTCCGATGAAGTTGTTGTTGCTATGTCACTTGCTATGAAATCAAAACTTGATTAGTATTGGAAAATTTGCAATAATATTTTAGCCATGGCTTGTTTCTTAGATCCACGTTATAAAATGTAGGCAATTGGAGTTTACTTCAAGGAAATATATGGAAATGAATACCAAAAGAATGTTGATGGGATTGCAAGTGTAATAAAAAAATGTTTTTCTACCTATGCATGTTCTATCAAGTTTCAAAATGATGAGAATCAAGTTTTGGCTACAGAAAATGTTGTTGAACATTGTGGTGAGAAAATAAAAAATAGATATGAATAGGTTATTGCTGCTAAAGTTGAACCACAGATAATAGAGTATGAAAATTACTTGGAAGAGAAGGTTTTACGATGGAAAGACATCAATGGCAAAAAGTTTGATGTCTTGGATAGGTGGAAGATTAATGTGGGGCAATTTCCTGTGCTTGGGGCAATGGCTAGAGATGTTTTTAGAATCCTAGTATCCACAGTGGCATCTAAATCTGCATTTAGTACTGGTGGTCAAGTTGTTGATTCATTCAGGAGTAGGTTGACTCCAGATATGGTAGAGACTTTGATATGTGCACAAAATTGATTGAAAGTTGAAGCAATTGATAGGTCAAATTCTTGTATGTCATTTTAAGATATTGATACTAGTTCTTCAAAGGCATCAATAAGTGATCATATGGTTCAGATCATGTCACCTACCGATGCTAGTTCTTTAAAGGCATCAACAAGTGATCATATCGAGTTACAAGCAATAGAACAAGTAGAGTTTGATATGATGGAGGATGAGTTATGGCATTAACTTTTCATATAGTATTTTTATTTTAGTTGTCATTTAATATAAAATTCTAGTTGTATAAGTATAACTTAGTTTACTTCTTTTTCTTTGTATCAGGTAAATACAACTCTTGGATCATGCTTTATTTGTATGGCAAACTGGTGATTCTCATTTTTCTTGATATTATGGATCACGTCATATTACTTAAAGTGTTTCTGTTTTGTTATTGCTACTGTTTTGTGGATCATGTATTAATGTCACACTTTTTGTAGTTGTTTACTATTATGGTACTTTTTATGCATTATTGGTGTTGTTATATATTATAGTGGTTTTTTATCTTATTCTTTTTGAGAATCAACAGAGCAACTGGACAAAAACCTCAAAGAATAATATTCTACAGGTAACCTTGCAATCATCTTCTTAATCGTTTGCATGATTTATTTAATTATTTTGATATCTATGCAACTAGATTGTTTTAATTCCATCTTTCACTTCTATTTACTATGGATTTGTTGGTTGCATTTTTTTATTTTCGTAAAAGTGTTTGTCTTTGCTTTTGACAGGTGAAAAGGCTACAACAAGGGCTACAACAGCATGCAACACAATTCTGGTTTGCACTATCTTTTGGTGGATCTTCATATCAAGATATAGTTTTTATGAATGCTACAACTTTGCCAATTTGTCCTTTTTTAATTTCAATGACATGCTTGTGTCTTCTTAATGTAGGTAGTCTTGTACTGAGTTGCTTATAGCTATTTCTCATTGCCTATTCAGTTTGATTGAAGTTTGTGATTGGATGTTGCAGCTTTCCAAGGAAAGACTAAGTTCCATGAAAAAAATATGTTTTCGGATTGGACTTTGCTCAGGTGACTGAAATGACATTGACATCACTTGCCTGACCTATTCTACATTATATTCTTTTTAGTCTTCCATGTTTCTGAATGCTTCCACTTTCTACCACAGTAGGTGCTTGTAACTGCAAGTGTAGTTGGTTAGGTTGCTCAGTGCTCACTATGTATCAAGCCTGGCAGAGTGGCAGCTTGGCTGGTCCTGTAGCTATTATCATTGGAAATGGCCTAGCTCTATCATCTACAGCTATTGTGTTGTAGGTGCATTTTTCTATTTGTTCCTTGAATGGCAAAAATAAAAGTGAAAATTGGATTGCATGCATTTGCTACTGTCATATGTCATTTGTTGTTTTTTATCTAGCAAAACAACATTACTATCATCCCATTGCTTGTTCCTTAAAAGTCATATATATGGTTTAAAATTCTACATTGAAAGCAGATGTGGCACTGTTACCACTTATCGGAATAGTAGTACTCTAAAATGACATTGATCTTCTTATTTTGCTTCATTGTTTAACCGTATATACACAAGATTCATTGCAATAATTTTGTTGCAGCATCTGTAGATACTCCGATTTTGCAGTTATTTGGCAGCAGGCTTCTCTGAAAAGATGCTCTAGTTGCGACCACCAAACCTAAATCCTAACTCTACCTAAACCCTAACTCATCAAACCCACAAACCCACTCAAACCCATACAAGCCCATTTATGCCCACTAAACCCATTTTGACCTAATCAAAATTAAAACCAAACAAAACTCATTTAAAACACTTAAAATCCAAGTTAATCAAGTGAAAACTCTAATTAAAATCAAAATCGAATAAAATCCATTTAAACCACTTTAATCCATTTAAATTCATAAAAAACCCTAAATTAAACTCAAAACCATAAAAACCCTAATTTAAAATTACTTAATTATACTCAAAACCCTAATTTAAACTCAAAACTCTAATTAAAATGCAAAAACCCTAATTAAACTAAAAACCCTAATTAAAATCTAAAACCCCTAAATTAAAATCCAAGTAAGAATCCTAATTAAAATTTTAATCAAGCAAAACCAAATAAAATCCCTTAAAAATGAAATCTAATTAAATAAAAACCCAAATCTTTAATTAAACCAAGAGAAAATCAATTGAATTAGTAAATATTAATTAAACCAAGATTTTAAATGAATTCTCAATTAATCAAACCCAAAACCATTTTAATCCATTTAAAACTAAAGTAATCGATTTAATTAAATTTAAATCTCCAAATAAAACCTCAATCAACTTAAAATGCCAAAATACAAATAAGTCTACCCAAAATCTCAAACTATCATTAATCATCAAATTAATCCAAAATTAAACCACTAAAACAAAAACAAAAACGCTAAACACAAGCCCAATTCAGCCCATTTTATTCCTCAATCAACAACTTAGGAAGTGAAAAAATAATTCCGACGACCAACCCTCACCGCCGGCGACATCCCAATGTTTTTGGTGATCTCAACTGCATCCACTCTCTCCATCCCTCCTTCCCCACGTAAAACCAACTGCCTTCAGCCATGTTCCACGACTTCCACCCCTCTTCCAACGATAAAAACCCACCATGGAGGAGGATCAAAGGCCTGGAGGGCCTCGTTGGAGAAAAGCCCGTCGCCAACAACCCTTCACCCACCATTTGGAGATCGATCCTTCCCCCCTTTTGAAACCCAGAGAAGACCCCAAGAACTCCCAAACAACCCCTCCTGCGCGTCGTCGCCTCCTCCTCCGGTGGTGGGTTCACCACCACCGATAGGGCCAGAGGCCTCCTGGTTTAGGGGAGGCCTTATGGGCCTCTTTTCCTTCTTCCTCCTCCTCCCTGAGTTCCCAATGCTCAGAAGGGATTCTTCAGGCCTTCTATGCCTGAAAGTGCTGCCGCTGCTTCGTCGACCGTCAACCCACTGTCGTCAGGTGCTATCGAGACCCCAGACGCCCTCCAGATGCTCCTGTCACTCGTGACCATGCCAGGAAGCTTCACCACCTTGCCATGGACGCTCCCACATAGCCACGCCTCCTCCGCAACCACTAGAGTGGAGCCCTTGCCGCTGCAACTTCCACCGTCGGCGTTAGAGGTGGGAAGAACACCTCAGGCCACCCGAGTCCTCGCCGACACCTCTAGGAGCCTCCTTACGCTACTCTGATGCTCCTCCGACCTCCTCTCGAGCCATGCCGTCGCCGTAGCGCCGCTACGACCTCATCGTCATCTTCCCCAACGTCGACAGGCCACCTCGTTGGAGCCATAGGTGGGGAGGGCATCTCAGGCCTCCCCAATCCTGCCCACTACGCCAAAGAGCTCTGTTGTGCCTTCCTCAAGCTTCCCCGACCATCGCTTGCCTTCCTCCACCACTGTGCTACTGCCAAAGGCTCGCTGGAGTCCTCGCCGGAGATCGAGCGCTGGTGAACTTCAAAGAGGAGTTCTTTAGATTAGGTCCCTAGTTTTAGGTTTTTACTTTTAGGTCCTTGGATCCTTACATTTAGGTTCTGTGTTTTTGTGTTTAAACTCCTGGAGATTTAAATAAGTTTTATTCCTTTTATTATTCTTGTAAATATTGCATGATTTATCCTGTTTAATTTTAATTCCATTTTCGGTCCCATAAATGTTTGTTTCTTCACATTTAGACCCCTACATTCATATTTTCTTTGCAATTAAGTCCTGAAGTTTTACACTGAGCCCCTAGAGCTTTTTAAAATGAGTTTTCCTTGTAAACTTTGCATCCATAACCCTGAAGTAATCCATAATTACACTGATTCTGTAAAAAACTTGATTTCTATTGCATTTTGGTCCTGAAAGTTCACATGTCAGTCGCTGAACTCATTTCGTAATGTTTTCTGGGCATGAACATTTACATCTAGGCCCCTGAATAATTTTTTAAAACATTAATCATGGTTTTAATTGTATTTTAAATCATATTTTGGTATTTTTCACATCTATTGATCACATGTGCTTGTAAATCAACACCTGAATAGAGTTTTCATCAAAAAACCATGTTTGTAATATAAATGAATTTCTGATTTCACATTTTTAGTCACATTTGCACTTATGTGTGAATTTTGCACATTAGACCCTGAATTTTCAGGAAATTACCAAAATACAATTTTCACACATCTTAGTGCTACATTTTAATTTAATCCATCATCTGCACACTAAGATAGAAATCACTGAATGCATTTTAAACCAGGTTTTCTCCTTTTTTGTGAATTTTGCATTTTGGTCCTCGTACTTGTCCCTTATCATGTTTACACCATTTTCTCGTATTTGAAACCTTGTCCCTTTCATGTTTTCTTGTAAGTAATTTTTTGTTGACATTTTTCACACATTTTGCATACATTGGACCATGCATCATGCACATGCACACATTTATCATATCTGGCCATGGAAATGACCAAATTGCCCCTATGTCATCAATTCATGCACATGCATGTTAGTTTTTGCACTCAATCATGCATAATATTTGTCTAAGTCATTCTTCAACACCTTTTACACATTTAGGTGCACATTCATGCATTTTGCATAATTTTTATTACACTTACGTATCAGTCCACCCTTTTTAAAGTAAGCCTGCATTCATGTGTTTCTTTCGTGGATTTTTCTTCATTTTGTTTTCGGAGTCCCACACCCAACATTTGATTTGATTTCCTTTGCTCATACATTTTTAACTTTTTCAATTCGATTTGGATTTCATCGCCCAAGGTCGTACATTAACTGACTGAAAAGCCTACATTGGCCCTATTCCAGATTATTTTCCTTTTTTGATTTTCTCGACCTTTTTTATGATTTTGATGACTTGGGTTGGACCTACTTTTGGCCTTCTTAATATCGATATGGTTTTCCCGAGCATTCTTTCCAAAAACACTGTCATTTTATGTGATTTTCTTCATATGTCACCATTTGCCTGTTTTACGCGGATTTCTTTGCAATTTTTTCTGTTCGGGTTACTATGGTGTTTTCCGTGGTTCTAATGATTTGGGTCTATCGCATTTTTGACGCTCTCGATGTCGGTGTGGTTTTCCAGAGCATTCTTTCCAAAAACACTGTCATTTTATGTGAATTTCTTCATATGTCATAGTTTAATGGTTTTACATGGACTTCTTTGCAGTTTTTCTGCCTTGATTTCCACGATGTTTTCTGTGATCCTGACGATTTGACCTGGTTGTATTTTTGATTCTCTTGACGTCAGTATAATTTCTCGAACCTTTCTTGCCACAAACCTTGTCATTTCATATGATTTTTTTTGTCGTGTCATATTTTGTGATTTCATTGTTTCGCGTGGATTTCTTCGTAGTTTTTGCGTACCATCTCGCATATCCATCTAGTCTTGTCTTGGCATTCATATTAGCATGATTAGAGTACAATCTAGGCATAGTAAACATTCGTTCAGTCTCTAGCAAGCGAATTAGACTAGAAAGACCAAGTTTCTTGGGCATACAAGGGTGCCTAACACCATCCCCGTGCATAATAGGAATCCTTACTCATCCGCTGGTTTGTAGACATTTGACCTTTTCATTTACATCTGGTGCATCCATCCATTTGTGGTTTGTTTGCGGTTTTCCTCGTCTTTTCCTTAAAAGACTAGGTGGCGACTTCAATTTTTCTTCATCTTATCTTATCTTGCGCCTTTGCCATCCTAGCATGGCTATGGACTCCTCCCTCTGGTACGACTCTACGCCGGATCCCCAGGTCGGGCATGGTCACAACATCATTAGTAGAATTCCACTTTCTTTAGTTGAAACATTGAGCATTCACTTTTTCATTTCAAGGTCCACCAAAAGTTCATCAAATGTCATGTACATTTTATTGAAAAATTTCTAACGTGTAGGTTGATGAGATCCAACAAATCTTCAAATCAGCCAGTCATTATTTACAATCGAATTTTTTCAATGAAGTGATGGAATGCTAAAGAGTTTACAATCTAAGTGATGGAATGCTAAAGTCACTCTTTACTATTTTTTTGGTGTGCATGTTCCTGTGATGCAAAATTTAAAGATTATCAAGGAGGTCTTGTACTCTAGCTCTTGGGTATGGAATTTGTATCTTATTGTTTTCATGCAGTTTTAGAAATAGTGAATGTTAAGATGCTCTTTTCTAACAGAAATCTATATGTATTGATGACTTACTAAAAGTCAAGATGATTATGTGTGGTAAATCCCAACCATTTCAAGAATGCATGGTCATTTGGGTACTGATGTTGCTGATGTACTGATGAGAGGACTGTGCTATTAACTTATTATTACACGATTATGTACTAATGTAATGATCCCATGCATGGGTGGAAACATCTTATTAAAGTGCTTGTTGATTTTCTTGAGGACTGTGTTCGTGAAGATGATGCTGTGCTAGACAAAAGATGCAATACCTTTCTTCAATTTTTCACAAATAGATTTAGGGGGCTAGCATCTTCTCTTGGATCGTACATTAAGAATTTGTGCACTTATTTGCCCATCAGTTTCCTTTCAAGTAGCACATTTGATAGTATGATTATTGTACTAAATTTACTTGAAGATTTTGGGAATCTATTATCTAGGATTGAGGTTGATGACAAAGAGTATAAGGAATCCTTTTCCAATTGAGCACTATAAATCTTTTTTCGAAGGTTTCATGTAAGAGTTGTGCAACCTAAGTCATGATTTCATGTAAGAGTTGTGTAATTTTAAGTAATATATACATCATCATATCCATTTTTATCCGTATTTGAGTTGTTTTTATCCGTTCCGTATCTGTATCCATTTTTTGAGGATATGGATATATAATTTTCCTATTTGTATGATATCTGTATCCGTATCAGCATTTCAAAAATGGATATGGATATGATAACACCCATATCCCTACCGCATCCGATCTGTTTGCACCCCTAATGCAAATAGTTAGTTCCAGATGCGGCCATGGCTTTCCTCCCGTCTCTAGATTCCATCGTCGGACGTCATCCCCTGCTCCGACCATGGTCAAAGCTTGCATGGGTCAGAGAACATCTGGAAGTGTTTGGGAACCAAGGGAGAGGTAGGAGAAAAACCCTGGAAGCTTGGGAACCAGATGAGGATGCACGACCCATCCCACCGTCCTCATTAGGTTTGGCCAACCATGTTTGAGTTCGGTTGGCCATTAGTGGCAGCCAAGAGACCAAACATGGCATCTGGGCCTTGAGGAGGATAACAAGGGAAGGGAGATTGCATGGGAATGGGCTTGACCACATGCTTAGTGGCCATTAGCCTCATATAGGTCTTGTAGGATCGAAAGGCTTCTCTAGAGGGGGGTGAATAGAGAATTTTATTTTTTAATATTACTATATCCAAATTTAACAATAATCAGAAATGATAAGCAATATGATTTATGAATTTGTACTTATCATGCACACTTGATGTAACTAGAATTAAAAGCACAAGATGGGGATGAGAGTAATTGAAGACACAATCAATTTATAGTGGTTCGGCAACCCGCCTAGTCCACTCCTCAAAACCCTCATGAGATTTTTCCCTTATTCTTAAATAATAGAGAACTTACTTGTTGGTAGTTCCACCAACTCCTCTTTTGCTCTTCCCACTTCTCTATCCCCGAGAAGC
>JAMKQA010090446.1:0-12459 GCA_024699735.1 Posidonia australis
TTTCATGTTATGGTTTTCCTTGTCTTCCATAATAGATTAGGTGGCGACTCCATTTATTTTGCTTTTTCGACGTGATTTTGCCGACCGATTTCGCATTCATTTGCGGAATCTCCTCGCCGGCATGGTTACAGATTTGGATTTCATTGTCTATGGGCATACACTAATTGACCTAAAGGCCCACATTGGCCCACCTACGGATTATTTCTCCTTTTTCATTTTCATGACTTTTTCTACGATTCTGATGACTTGAGTTGGCCTCGCTTTTGACCTTTTTGAGATCGATATGGTTTTCCCAAGCATTTTTTTCAAAAACACCGTCATTTTATGTGATTTTCTTCACATGTCATAGTTTACCTATTTTGCACGGATTTATTTGCAGTTTTTCCTTCTGGATTTCCATGATGTTTTCTATGACTCCGATGACCTGAGTTGGTTGCATTTTTGACTTTCTTAAGGCCTGAATAATTTTTCGAGCCATTCTCACCAAAAACCTTGGCATTTCATGTGATGTTCTTTGTTGTGTCATTTTTTGTGATTGCAATATTTCATGTGGATTTCTTCATAGTTTTTGCATACCATCTTGCACATCCATTTAGTCTTGACTTGGCATTCATATTAGCATGTTTAGAGTACAATCTAAGCTTAGCAAACATTCATTAAGCCTCTCACAAGCGAATTGGACTAGAAAGATCGAATTTCTCGGGCGTACGGGGGTGCCTAATACCTTCCCCATGCGTAATAGGAATCTTTACCCATCCTCTGATTTGTGGACATCTAGCCTTCATGTTTGCATCTCATACATTCATCTTTTGTGATTTGTTTGTGGTTTTTCTCGTCTTTCCCTTCAAATACTAGGTGGCGACTCCTTTTCTTTTTTGTTTTTATCCTATCTTGCGCCTTCGCCATCCTGGTATGGCTGTGGCCTCCTCCCTCTGGCGCGACTCCGCGTCGGATCCCTAAGCCAGCATGGTCATAGAACTGGCGACTCTGCTGGGGAGTACCAGATTCCGACTTTCAGGTCAGTCTTTTAACTTGCTATCTGAGGCTTTGGCTTCATAAACTTGTTTCTTTGCCTTGCTTGTGATTGTTTGCTTACTTAATGTGCCTTTCACACTTTCTTTTACACATTTGCTCTGTCACTGCACACACATGTTATATAACTTGCCTTTTAAAGTGATGGATGTTTTCTTTTCACAATCATGATGCCACGACACTTGCACATGTCATGATCATGCCTTTTGCTTGTTGATTACTTGCTTGTTTACCTTAATTGTGTATTTACTTCCTGTAACCATGCCAACCTAGGGATCCGGCATGGAGTCGTGCTAAAGGGAGGAGATCACAGCCATGCCAAGATGGCAAAGGCGCAAGATAGGATAGAATGAAAAAGAATAGGAGTCGCCACCTAGTCTTTTAAGGGAAAGATGAGGAAAACCACAAAGAATGGGATGCATGATATGCAAATGTGAAGGCCGGGTGTCTGCTAACCAAAGGATGGGTAAGGATTCCTATTACGCATGGGGAAGGTGTTAGGCACCCCCATATGCCCGAGAAACTCGGTCTTTCTAGTCTAATTCGCTTGCTAGAGGCTAAATGAATGTTTGCTAAACCTAGATTGTGCTATAAACATGCTAATATGAATGCCAGGACAACACTAGATGGATGTGCAAGATGATATGCGAAAGCTGCGAAGAAATCCACATGAAATGACGAAGTGGCAAAATACGACACGATAAAGAAAATCACATGAAATGACAAGGTTTTTGAAGGGAATGCCTTGAAAAACCATATTGATATCAAAAAGATAAAAAGTGGGGTCAACCCAAGTCCTTGGAATCAAGGAAAAGTCGTGAAATTCAAAAAGGAGAAATAATCCGCAAATGGGCCAATATGGGCCTTTCGGTTAGCTCGTGTACGCCCTCAGGCGATGAAATCCAAATCAAATCAAAACAAAAATCGAAACGTAGGAGTAAAGAGAATCAAATCGAATGTTGGGTGAAGGATTTCGAAAATAAAGTGAAGAAAAATCCAAGAAAGAAACACATGAGATGCAAACTTATTTAAAAAAGAGGGACCGATGTGAAATGTTACAAAATGTATAAAATGCATGAATAAGTGCCTAAATGTGCAAAAAGGTGCTAAAGAATGACTTGGATAAAAATTATGCAAGACTGAGGGTTAAAACTAACATGCAGGTGCATGAATTGATGATAGGGGCAATTTGGTCATTTTAATAGTCAGATATGATAAATGCATGTATGGGGATGATGCATGGTTTGAGACATGTCAAAATGTGTGCAAATGTCCAAAAAATGTTATTTGCAAGAAAACATGGAGAGGAAGAATAACAAAACGATGTAAACACAATAAATGACAAACACAAGGATTGAAATGCAAAATTCACAAAAAGAGTGATGATATGGATGAAAAATATACTCATGACTTCTATTCCAATATGCAGATGATGGATCAAATGACAATGTGGCATTGAGGTGTGTGAAAATTGCACTTGGATAATTTCCTGAAAACTCAAGGTCTAAAGTGCAAAATTCACACATAAGTGCAAATGTGATTAAAATGTGAAGCTAAAGGGCAATTCACAATGAAAACATGATTTTTATTTGGAATATATGATTAAATGTAAAATTTGATATGTAATAAGTGAAAAACATCAAAAATATGCAAGAAAACATTTAAAACCCTAATGATGGATTTAAAGTTAAACTAAGGGTCTATATGCAAATTCTCTGTGTTTTGGAATTATTTATTAAGGACTCAGGGACTTATCTGCAAATTTTCTAGGCCTGATTGTGATAAAAATTGAGCTTTCATATTGATCAGGGCAATTATGAGGTTTGTTAGGGTTTAGGATGCAAAATTTCTAAGAAGAATTCATTTTAAAAACTTTAGGGGCTTATTGCAAAAGATCAGGATTTAAATGTTATAAAAATTCAATTTTACTGATGGTCAATGTGATTTTAAAATCCTTCATGGTCTAGAATACAAATTTCATAGAGAAAATTCATTTTAAAAAATTCCAGGGGCCAAATGCAAATATTCAGTACTTAATTATAAAGAAAACATGGATGTAGGGGTTTAATTATGAGAAAACATATAATTACAGAACTGATAATGAAATTAAAATGCAACAGGGTAAAGCATGCAATATTTACAATAATAATAAAGAAACTAAAGGATTATTTAAAATACCAGGGACTTGAACATAAATAAAAGGACTCAACAGTAATAAAAATTGGACTCAAACACAAACAACCTAAAACTAAAGGGAAAAAAAGAAAAATAAAAAATAAAAAAATAAAAAAGACAGTGACCGCCGGCGGCAGAGGACTGGGGAGGCCATCCAAGACCTCCCTGGTGAACGATCCCTCGACGAAGTGTGAAGAAAGCAAGAAGAGGAGGAGAGGGAGAGATCTATCGGTGCCAATGATCCATCCAACGGCTGAAACGGTGAGTCGACGCCACCCTGGCCGTTCTTCTTCGGCGACGGTGAGCTCCACAAATGGCGGTTCCGCAGGTGTCCAAGAGGCGAATGGAGGGTCCGGGGAGCTTGGAGGAGACACAATGGAGCTCTTTGAGGCTTCGGGTATGGTTGTGGTGGCTTGAGGTGCACCACCCATCCCAGACTCCGACGACGATCATGATAGTGGAGGGAACGGCGTTGCAGTGGAGGGAGCACTCAAGTGGCAGTCGCAGGATGCTTGGTGGACCACAGGGAGGCCCTCAAAGGTGTTGGTTCGACGCGGGCGTGACCGAAGGATCCCGGGGGATTCCATGGCAGAGGCGGTCTATGGTGGAGCAACGGCGACGTCTTCAGGCATTCGAGGGCCCTCCCCTGAGTGATAAGATCTCAAGGTGGAGGAGGATGAATAGGGGAGGGGAGAAGGAAAGGCCTGGGGGCTTTGCCAAGACCTGGGAGGCCTAGGGCCTCGCCGGTGGTGGGTTGCGATGGCGTCGACAGACATGGGTGATCCCTCTAGCGAATCGCGATCAAGACGCTTGGGTAACGTTCTAGACCTAACGGGGGATGCTCTAAATTGAAAAGGAGGGGGAAGAAGAATACCTGATGAGCAGGGTTGTCTTCCCCGACGAGACGGGTCGACGACGACGTGCTCCAGCGACGCTCTGTTTGCTAATGTCAGGGGGGTTTCTGGGCTGAGGAAAATAAGCGGAAAAGGGTGCTCTCGATGCTTGGAGGGATGTTGGGTTTGCTCTAGGGTGGATTGAGGCGCTAGAGAGGCTCGAAGCAAATGATCTTGGGGAGGCTTGACGGTGAGGTTTTAAACTTCGGCAGAGCTCTGCTGGACCATTGATCCTTATCCTCCAGGGGCCAGCGCTGTTGGATGAAGTGCGTGGGTTGGAGGAAGCTTGTCGGAGATCGCAGGAGGTTGAGGATACGCTCTAGATTCCTAGGGAGGTCGCTGGAGTTATCGGGGTTGATCGTCAGAGATCATGGGCTCGCCGGATTTATTTTTGGATGTTTATAAAGTTTGTAGTTTAAGAATTAAATGGGCAATTAGGCTTGTGATGGGCTTCAAGTTTGGTTTTCTATTTTTTTGTTTTTTGAGATTTGTTTTTAAGGGTTTTAAATGGATTTTAGGGTTTTGCTTTAAGGTTTTTTAATTCGATTTTGTGATTTAAATTAAGTTTTTGATTTTGTCACTTAGGGTTTAATTAATTGGTTTTTTAATTAGGGTTTTAATTATTTTAGGTTTTTGTTTTGTTATTTTTATGGATTTTAGGGTTTTGCTTTTAGGTTTTTAATTTGGGTTTTGTGATTTAAATTTGATTTTTGATTTTGTGATTTAGGGTTTAATTAATTGGTTCTTTTAATTAGGGTTTTAATTATGTTGGGTTTTTGTTTTATTTTTGTTTTGGGATTTTCATGACTTTAGGGTTTTGCTTTTAGGTTTTTAATTGGGTTTTGTGATTTTAATTAAGTTTTTGATTTTGTGATTTAGGGTTTAATTAATTGGTTTTTATGGTTTTAATTATTTTAATTTTAGGGTTTTGGATTTTAATTAGGATTTTGAGTTGAATTAGGGCTTTTGTGTTTTAGGGTTTTGGATTTAATTAATTAGGGTTTTGAGTTTAATTAGGGTTTTTGTGTTTTAATTAGGGTTTATGGTTTAATTAGGGTTTTGAATTTTAATTTAAGGTTTTTGGATTTTAATTAGGGTTTTTTGGTTTAATTAATTATGGTTTTAAATTATTTAAATGGATTTTGACTTTAATTACGGTTTTCACTTAATTAATGGGATTCTAAGTGGGTTTAAGTGGATTTACTTTATTTTGACTTGAATTAGGGTTTTCACTTGATTAATTGGATTTTAAATGGTTAAAGTGTGTTTTGTTTGGTTTTAATTTTAATTAGGTCAGAGTGGACTAGTGTGGGCCTGAATGGGCTAGGGTTTTTAGTGTTCGCAACCTGTGCATCTTCTAAAGGAGCCTGCTGGCAAGTGACTTCAAAATCGGGGTGTCTACGCTTCCCCTTTCGCACTTGACATGCCTAGGAGAGTAGAGACATGTTTGTTTCCGCTTTCTAGTTAAAATAAAATACACAAACTCAGAGAAATAATTAATAAGGCAAAACTAGAGACCAAATCAAACTCTTCCCCCTAGTTAATAAAATGCAAGTGAAAGAAACAAAAGCATATTGCATGATTGATCTTATAGGGCATGCATCTTCTCCCTTGAGTCCACCTACAGTCTACGAAGGAGAATTCTAGTAGCCCGTTCTATAGCTTTGGCGTAGGACGTGTTGCTAGTTTGTCCCCCTTGTCTGGGGTCGTGTCGGTATTAGTAGAGGATACAACCCCATGCTACAGCAGGAGATGAGACCACCAATGCACCACCCGTTCACTACCTGTGCTTTGGCTAGGATTTAGAGCAGGGACATATACTTTATAGCCTGAGTCGGAGACCCATTTACACATGTGTGATCCCGGAGCAGATGGCGTTTTAGGAAACACTTAGTTGGTGAGACAAAGCATATTAGTTTCATCCATATGTATGAATGCCATTCACGCCACCATAACAACTACATCTTGTTGCTGGTTCTAACACGATTAGTTTCCTTTTTTCTCACGTAGAGTGTGAGTTCTTTAACCATTGCTCGAGCGTTCTTGCCTTAACTCCCCTATTTGTGATGCTTCGTTGCTGATCATCTTTTCTCGAGTTATCCATCACTTTGATGGTAGCTCGTCCTAGGATTCATCCCCTCATTTGCCACCATAGTTTTGTTCTCACTCGTTCCCGGTCAGCCATGGTCCAGTGCACCAGTGAGTCTTTTTCCACCACTATTGCTTAGGAGGGCACTCCATGGTCCAGTGCACCATAGTTTTGTTCTCACTCGTTCCCGGTCAGCCATGGTCCAGTGCACCAGTGAGTCTTTTTCCACCACTATTGCTTAGGAGGGCACTCCATTTCCAGTCCCTCTTACCCTTGCTATGTCTTCAGCTGTTCATTTTGTCCCTTTCGTGCATCACGGAGGTTCTGTCCTCTACCCCGTAGGACATCCACTAACCTTGGCCAGTCTGGAGCTAGGCACTGAGTCTATCTCAGTGACCCCTACTCGGGTTCTAGATGTATCACTGATGGCCTTGCTCCCTCAGGGTTCTTTCTCCTTTAGCACTCAGCCCACTGTGGCAACATCTCTTGCAGGTTCCTTGCCTCCAGGGCAACCTATATCTGTCCCATCTTTGACCTCCGAACCTTTGACTGTTCCATCCCTCACCGTCCCTGAGGAGTCTTTTACCGTATAGGCAAAATATCTATAGGCCCTCGCCTAGAAGATCGAGGGCATGGCTTTTGCTATCCCATCTACTATAGACCCCACTGTTCCTAAGGCTCCCCAGCAGCCTGCTTCGGTGTTCCAAGCATCGGCACCACCACCTCAACCCTCACCCTAGCTCCTCACTGCACCCACATTAGATGTGACACCACCGCCTCAGACACACCACCTCACTGCATAGCATTCTACTCCAACATCTGGTGGCCAGCCCCTTGGGTTGGCTGGAGTGCAACATCCATAAAGCCTGTAGCCTGGTGACGTACTGCTGTTGCAACTATTGCTCGCACACTCAGCACCCACCGCCACTCAACTCTCCACTCATCCTCCTCTCACACACTATCAGGTTCAGGCACCTTCATTCTCACAACCACATCTAGCACTTTTGCACGGATATGCTGGCCATCATGCTGCAGCACCAGGTGGCATGATGGTGGATCGGGAGGAGCACTTAGGTGCGACCCACACAGCATATGTGGCAGTTCCCCCTGCTACATCACCCTCGTCGGCAGCAGCTCTAGATACCCTCCACGCCAGAATGAGTGACTTGGAGAGTGCACTTCGACATGTGTGGGGAGGCGACTGCCAACTCTATGGATTTCGGAACCTCTATTATTTCCCAGAGGCGACACTCCCACCGCATTTCCAAATCCCAGATTTCGAGAAATACAATGGTAAGGGTTGCCCCATTTCACATCTTAGGGCATATTACAGAGATCTCACTCAGCTTCAGGCTGACGAGAGGCTAGTTATCCGTCTCTTCCAGAAGAGTCTCACCGGTCTAGCCCTCAAGTGGTTCACGTCTCTTGACATGGGCTCGATTAAGACTTGGAACGACTTCTCGTAGGTGTTCATGGATCAATATGCGTTTAATCTCGACTTGATCCCAACGAGGGAGGACCTTGTCGCCACGAGACAAAAACCCCACGAGCCGTTTTAGGAGTACGTCAGTCGCTGGCGCGCCCTTGCATCGCAAGTGAGAGATAGACCCTCTGACGAGGAGTCTATCGAAATCATTATTCGAGGTGCGTAGCTAGATGTTAGGGCTCTATTGAGCATTTAGCCTGTCACCACCTTCCCATCTTTGATTCGGGCAAGTGCGCGTGTAGAGAGCTCCCTCCGCAGTGGCAGCTTTCTTGCACTCGCCACTTTTGCCAAACAAGCCTCGTCCTCGAATCACCATGCGAGCAGCAGCACTCGTAACGGCACTGGCACCAGTTACCCTAAGAGTCGGAATCCTCCCAAGCTTACCGTCGCATACGTAGGGTCATTTGCCATGCCTGTCAATGTGGTGAACCAACCAGGCCCGAATCAGTTAGTCTATGTGCCTGCACTTAGGGCACCACACACAGCACAGATCACCACCACTGCTCAACCGGTGTATCCCGTGGCACCAGTCCGGCAAGGACCCCGCCCAGGGCAGAGAAGGCCTCAGCGTGCTACATGGCAGTACACCCCACTTGTTGATCCACTTGGTGCCATCCTCCCCATGGTGGTGTCACTCCTAAAACTCCTGGAGGTCCATCCCCTGTTGAACCCTCTACCGAGGTGGTACAACACGAATCTCCACTACAATTTCCACCACTGCATGGGTCATTCGACGGATAATTGCATGGCTTTTCGGAATGCCATTCTAGACTTGATTAACCGTAAGGTCATCATCATCGACACCCAGGAAGCACACACTGCACCTGCAACACCACCTCCACGTGCACGAGCACCACCAGCCTACCCCAACATTGTCAACCAGCCTATGCCTGCGTATAACAACTCAGTAGGCACCGGTGCCTTAGGAATCTATTTCCTTTCTACTTCTAGGTCTTCGACGTTCGTAGTATACCCCTCTGATCTAATCGATACTGTTGATGAGCCTTTCCCTACTCATATTTATCATTTGAGTCGTGCCGGTTCTGAGCCAATAGTCCATATGATACGGCTGATTGCGAGGGTGGAGCGTACCGTCGCACCGTCAACTGCGCACTCTGGGCCGCCTATTTGCCTACTCATCTTGTCCAGCATCTTGTCTAGCCTCTTGTCAACATCCTATCCAACATCCTCTTCAGCCGGACCACCTTTCAGTTAGCTTGATGTCGGCTCTGCTGGAACTAGCAGCACGTACCCCTCTTGTCGTCCACCTGACGAGGGACAATCATCGTGTACCCTATAATTATGCCGTAGAGATGTGCGCAGAAGACACCCAGTCAGGGATGGTGTATAGGCCACCAGCGCCAGTGGTCCAACCGGATCGTTAGTGTCTTCCCCTCGTCAACCAGCCCCTCAACCTTCTAGGATGGTCCCTTGTTCAGTCCCTACCTCTTCGACGAGGCAGGAGCAGTCCTTTGCCTACATCACATCTTAACTAAAGAAGGTTAAGGCTGACATCACCATTTGGGATCTCATCCATACTTCTTCGGAACATCGAGAGGCCTTCCTTTGGTTCTTTTAGGCTACTCACGTCTCTCCCAGTATAGAACCGTCTGCTCTTGAGAATATGGTGGGCATGATTGTAGAGTTTCATGTCATTTCTTTCTCCAGCGAGGAATTGCCTCCGACAAGAGTCAATCATAACCAACCCTTGTTCATTACGGCGCAATATCAAAGCTTTCGAATTCTTCTCACTCTAGTTGATAACGATGCGGGCTTAAACGTCTATCCTTTGGCACAGCAAATAAAATCGGATTCAAAGCCGAGGATATCATACCAGACCCCCTAGACTCTCTATCGTATGGTTAAGTTCCACTGGGACAACGACATAGTTGTTGTCATGACGGAAGATCTTGACAAAGAAAAGGTCGAGTCGGTCTCCGCTGTCTCACTCTAGACCGTCCATTTCGACCCCAAGCTGTCCGATGTCATGTTTCGGGTCAACCGTTTTGAGCCAGTCAATTACATTCTGGCCCATGAGCATGTCAATTACCTGACCGTTTGCGGCAATCTCCTTCAGATGATCGAAAACGTGTGTCGCAAATGGGAATACAAGAAAGGAACACTACTCAGGCGACACGACCAATGAATCTTCGAGCCTATCCAGGCAGAGGAAAGGCGAGAGTTCGAGGGACTAGGCTACGAGTGGTAGCCTCATAAAGACAGATATTCACGCACCAAGGGGTACAAGAAGATTTTTATTCCGTCAGATCTCATCAACTTTGCCGGTGTAGGGATACTCGATCCCAATCAAAGCCAGGCTACTGTAAAGAGGAGCCAACGCCAGATGGTGCAGCCAAGCCTCAACTGCTGATAGCCACATTGACAGCATTGGTCACCGCCCCAACAGCGAGCCCCACAGTGATAGTCCTACAAGCAGTGGCCTCAGTAGATCCACCAATGCAGTCAATCAGTCTTGGGCATTGCTTACATCGGTCTTAGATCCAGTCAGCAGAGGTCCGTAGTCCATATGAGTCAATGGTAGAGTAGAGTGCTGTCCAGTATTCTGATTGCACAACAGCAGAAGATGAGACAGTTAGTAGAGCAATTCAGTTGAGTGACTAGGCCAGCAATTTAGAGCTTTTGTTTCAAGAGAAGTTGTCAGTGTAGGCCGAGGATGCAGTTGAGCATCAAAGGCTGAGAAAATGAAAGGCTAGGGCCTCAGAGTTAAAGTTAGCAACCGGACCACTCATCCATCATGGTCCTGGCTGAATCACAACCAGAACCCACTAGACCATTAGAGTTAATCTCTTTGGAACCGAGAGGTAGGTCCAGATGATATATGCAGCTGAAGCCTCACCTTAAGTAAGGTGATGGTCAAAAAAAAAAAAAGAAGACCCTGAGTTAAGCTCAGGAGGAAAGCCAGGTGGCATCACTCCTATCAGTCAGTAGCAGGACAGTTGCTAGTCAATAGCACCACTTGTACATACTACAGAAAATACAAAAAAAAAAATCAAAAAATCCAGAAAACCCAAAAAAATCAGAAAACTTAAAAAAAAAAAAAATTCAAAAATTAGCATCAAGAGTCGAAGAAACAGAGCAACTCGGCCAATCAGCAGATCCCACTGTTAAAGAGCCAGAGGTCACACAGTATAGATACGAGAACACCAAAGTCAGTGCGACCATCATGAAGAATCATTAGGGGCAGAAATCAGAGCACATCCTCTCCTTTGATGTCACCGACCCAACCTTCGAAGAGGAAATCATATCAAAGCTCATCGCTTATGAGGAAGAGGATGATGACATGGATGAAGACATTGAGACACCCGCATTCCAGCCCTTTGACAATGATCAAAAGGAGCTGGATGTGCATGTCGAGGAAGAAACTGAATGGGTCAACATCGGTACAGCAGAAGATGTCAAGGAGGTACTCATCAGTGCTAAGCTATCACCACAAGCTAGGGTAGATTTCATAGCATTTCTGAAGGAATACATAGATCTGCTTATCCCTTGTCTGGGCCACCCAATGCCTCAAGCACTATATGATGGTGTATCTGGTCCTTCTCATATGCCAGCATGACCCCATGAAGTACATGTTCCAAAAGCCAGCATTAGTGGGACGATGAGTGAAATGGCAGGTGATGCTATCTCAGTAAGACATTACATTTGTCACGCAGACATCAATGAAGGGGCAAGCAGTAGCAGACCACCTAGTTGACCTACCACTGCTAGAATACGAGCCATTGCAGACGCAGTTCTTGGATGAAGACATCCTATTCGCCATGGGAGATACAGATTCCAAGGAGCCAGAAGACAGGTTCTGGTGGCATCTGTACTTTGATGGAGCAGTCAATAAAATGGGTAGAGGAATCAGCGCAGTGTTGTCGACACCACAGGGACAGATGACTCCCTTTTCTAGAAAGCTCACTTTCAAGTGCACCAATAATGAAGCCGAATACGAGGCATACATCATGGGACTGCAAATCGCATTAGAACATGGTGCATGAAACCTACAAGTGCAAAGGGATGCCATGTTAGTCATATCCCAGATCAACGGTGAATGGAAAACCAAAGATCCAAAGCTCGTGCCACATCACAAGTATCTCTTGTAGCTCGTCAAGGAATTCGAAGAAGTGCACTTTTCCTTCATGAGTAGAGCCAAAAATTTCTACACAGATGCACTGCAACCCTTACCTCCTGGCTCTCAATACCTAAAGAACGCCCAGTTGATGTATCTGTCACCCGAGCAGAGCAACCTGTCCATTGCAAGAGCATAGAGGAGGCAGACACGTCAGCAGAGCTTCCCTGGTATCACAACATCAAAACCTGCCTAAAATCAGGTGATCTCCCAATCGGCACATCAACAGCAGATAAGAAAACAATGGCGTGCCTAGCGTTAAGATACATGTTGGGCGGAAGGCATCTATACAGAAGATCATATAACCAAATGCTTTTGTGGTGTGTCGACAAGAAGGAGGCTGTGACCGTGTCCACGACCGTGCTCGACCAAGAGGGAGGGGGAAGGGGAGGAGACCACAGCCATGCCGATGACGGCGAAGGCGCAAGGATAAAAGAAAAAGAAAAGGGAGTCGTCACCTAGTCTTTTAAGGGAAAGACGAGGAAAACCACAAAAGGATGAAGGCATAGGATGCAAATGGGAAGGCTGGATGTCTGCTAACCAGAGGATGCGTAAGGATTCCTATTACGCACGAGGAAGGTGTTAGGCACCCTCGTACGCCCGAGAAACTCGGTCTTTCTAGTCCAAATGCTTGCAAAAGGTTTGATGA
>JAMKQA010090450.1:0-12535 GCA_024699735.1 Posidonia australis
CATGGATGATGGAAAAGAAGAACATTCTCATGAATAGTGGGAGTGGAAAATTAAAATTTAAATTGTACACTTCACGAATAGTAGAAGTGGAAATATAATATCTCTGTGCATAGAATTTATGCATGGTCTTCATGACCAAGTGGGAGATGTGAGTAATGGTCATTGAAGACCATTTCAAATGAAGGGTGAAACGGACGTCCGTTTCACCCATTCATGGCCGGATTAACTCCGACGGTTACCAACGTTTATTGTTGGAATTGAAACGGCAGAAGGGGAGCCGTTGGAGGAAGGGCGGAGGATGATCAAGGGTTTCCCCTATAAGTAGAGGAGAAGACTGTAAGGGAAAGCACAACGAAATCTTACAGAGAAACTTTCTCCTACTTGACCATCGCCGGAGCCTCGATCTTACGATCCCTGTTTTTTTCCTTCACTAGTGTGATATAAAAAAAATAAAATAAAATTTCCTATTAACTACCCACATAAGCTTAGCTCGTAAGATTGCTGTACTGCAATAAAAGTGGTGAGCATTGGAAAAGTTCAGATAGCATAATAATTACTTTCCAACACAAAATAATTCTATAACATCATTTGATGATTGCAAGTACTGAAAGTATTCCAATATAAGGTAAGAATAAACAGTTTAGAAAGGAAAATATTCTCTATTTTTTGTTTTAACATCTTATAATTTCCGACGAAGCATCTTATAATTTCCGCTTACCTGTCCAGCTCCTAGCTATCCATCTGCCCACTGTGTATCAGCTTCTGTAACCTCTCATCAATTAGATTTACATTCTCCTTGCCAATCAAGTAAGCCACCGAGAATTGACGGCTTTAAACTTCAATAGGAACTGAAGGATGAGAATAATGAGGCGTGCAGAATTGAGCATGAACATGCAAAACTGCATGAAAATACACTCCCACTCTTCCTAAAAAAGTTTCATCAATTGATTTTTCAAAACATCAGAACTGAAACATGATAATTGAGGTCTATGTAATAAACTATATCAGATTATGAAGCATTCAAATAAAGCACTCACAAAGTTTATATTTCTGACTTTCAAATTGTGATAGAAGGTTGACTGGTTAACCATTCGCAAACTCAATGGAAGAACATAAAAGATTGGTAAGATTCTTACTCACGAGAAATGCTTCCTACTGTCAAGATTATTAAGGAAATGCTCCTAATCGAGTATGACACGAAAAAACCCTAATCTTGAATAAACTCCCTACAATTAGGAAAGACTATATGATAGTTAAAAATTAAAATAAGTAAATATAGAATATTTTCCATAAATGTAGTCATGTGACTTTTAAAAGTCCAATTCATATAGGAATAAGATATAATTGCATTTATTGATCCTGAGAATGCCTAATTAAGTCCTTTATCTATAGCAATGATTGAGCCTGAATTGTTAATGTTAATTGAGTGAAGCACTGACATATAACATACTAATTTTTAGAAGCTAGCCTGTAATTACTCTCAAGAATTCTGTGCTTCCTACCACTGAAAAAAGAAAAGTTATCTGAAACAAGTTGAATTATAAAGAAAACGATATAAATCTAGAAGAAATACAAACTTTAACGTTCATCAATAATTTAGGAGACACAGGTCCATTTACCTTCCAGTTGACTCATTCATTTGGTTGAAACATATAATTAATCCTATCAGTCCGATAAGAATCAAAATAAAGATATTTCGCCATTTTAAAGAAAACTACCGTGCATCAAAGGAACAATAGATAAATGATTGCGTTGTGTTTTTTTTTTTGTAAACGGTAATTGATATATATTACACTCAAACACTTAATTATGAGAAATCACCACCAAGTGATGTAATATATATGATATTCGTGGGAGTCAAACTCTCGATCTCTCATACAACTACAAAGAGACTTCACTACTGTACCAAGTGACTGCAAATTAAATGATTGCGTTGTTGTTTATACATGGTTGTGGAAGCTCCACAGCAATAGTTCCTTCTGGTAATTTACCATCTTCCATCTGAAGCACACGGAAATCAGTACTGGAGCAACGGTTCTCAATTGAAACAGAAATATTAACATCAATAAATATGGGAAACCTGTACGAACAGATTCAACAAATTACATACAACAATGGAGAAATAAATTTCAATTCAAGTTGGAAACAACTCAATTCTGCTGCAATAAACTGTTAAAGAAATTAATATATGTTATAATCTCATTGTGTATGACTCAAAAGCATTCCTCTCCCAGTAGAGTGATGTAATTTCCCTCCTGAGAAAAGGTGTAATCATGCTCTTTGGACACTGTGCATGTTGTACATGTAAATCATGCTGCTTTGCCATTGATAACCTCTATCTTCATCCTTGCCTAATCAAATTGTTCCTACCATCATTAAACTACAAAGCTACACATAAGACTTTCCATTTATTATCTGATGACATGGTCCATCTCCGTCTTCCCTCTTCTAACACAAGTATACGAAAAAAAAAAAAAAAAAAAAGAGAATGGAAAAGAATTATGCTTATGGAACATTTTGGTCCATTGGCTTCCAACTGCAGCAAAATAGAAATGGCTTATTATGGGAGAGTGTGTCTACCTAGAAAGAAAAAGATAATTCTCTTTGCTCCTTTATTTAGAAAAGACTAGTGCAAAGTCGAGACAAGGGTATACCGTAAATCCAAGTGTAATACGCAAGCGGAAAGGGAAATCTATCCATCCCTGAGAAGGTAGGATGATATTAATGTAAGATAGAAAATTAATGAATCTGCTAGAATAATTAAGCCTTAGAGCAAACCAATGAAAGGTGATTTGACCCTATGGTTAACACCATTAAAGATCAGAACATATGAAACTGCCACATTCATCCAATGAAGCCGCAAAAAGCTACCACATCAGCTCTAAGTAGAAGCTGCTGGATGGCAACTGAGTGGCTGCAACCACAGACACAAGGTGGGATGAATAGTATAGCAAAAAGGAAAATATCCTAATAAGTCATTTTAAACAAATATATATTGCCTCGAGAGAAAAAAACTTCTATTTTTCTGAAGGAGGTGAAAATTTTTTGGTTTGTGACATAAGGTAAGAATAACCAAATTAGGTACTTCAAATTCTAGATCAATATAAAAGCATAATGTTCAAAGAATTAAAAAGAAGATCATCAAAAGACCAAACACTCCAAGCAATCACCAAGATGATGACTCCTGAACTTGTCATTGTTAACTATTGGTATAAAACTAATTTGAGCACTTCATGATTTTCTAACAAGTCCTTTTTTTTTCTAGGAAATAGATAGAATGATTCTTATTCGAAAATAATAAACATCATCCTAAGTAAATAAAATACAGAGATGAATTAGAGGTTCATCAAAATAAAAATAAAAAAATAATACAATAAATAAAACAAAATTACAAGAAAAAAGCCTTTGTTAGATACGGAGTCAATAATCTTGATTTATTAGATAATTAGGTAGTTAGGATTGGAAGACCACTAATACCTAATAAATTCACCAATCCTTTCTATACAATGGAATATTGTAATAGTCCTTCGTCTTATTATTGCAAAGGTTTTAGATATCAACTTGTACTTTTATGAAATCATACTCTTAGAGTACATTTTCTACTAAAAATCAATACCAAACAATTGTATTTCCATAAAGTCATAAAAATACAATGAATTCAATTATGTAATAGAGTAAAATGTGTTCAAGATCCAAAATCTATTTTCAAACAACCATGACAGAAACACAAGCTCAAGGATGTGTATAAACATTTCAAAATCTCCTCAACATGAAATTATAACCAAGAAACAAACACAGATCAATAAGAAAAATTAAAGACATGAAGAGAAAAACAGAACAAAAGAAGCAAAAACCAAGAACATATACCATGCTTAGGGCTCCAGATCGGCATCCCCCCACCTCAATCCTAGCTCTTCAACCTCTTGAACCTCTGGTTCAGCTACGACACACGCACCACCAGATTTGTCACTGAGAATAGTAGCCAGTAGAACTGCAACGCAGCAGCAATAAGCAGCACATTCTGCTGTGACTTCATGATGTACTTATGGTGGTAGAGGCACTCGGTCGGGGTGCACCCATGCTCCTTGGAGCAGGATGGCTTGGTCTTGTACTTTCAGTAGGTGTCCATCAGAAGGAAGAGGCAAACGGGGATGATAGAGAGTAAGGGCTTGAGCAAGCTCTGTGTCATCACTACCATGCCCTTCCAGAGGCCATTAACGCCAGGGAAGGTGAGGAACAAGAGACTAGGGTTGGGAAAGGAGGAGGAGGAGGAGCAGAGAAGTGGATTTGGGTATTGTATGTGAGGGTGTGAGGGAGACTAGGGTTGGAAGAAGTGGAAGATGGGAAGAGAAAACGATCTGGTCGTGAGGGTGAAGGGGCTTTGGTGTGGGGAAAACTTTTAAGGCATGTCTTGCGAGGATACAGCGAGGACAAATCCTCGTTATGTCCTTGCAAATGTCTTGCGAGGACTTTCCCTCGTTTATCCTTGTGAGATTTCCTTGCAATATACGAAAATTCTAGTAGTAATTCCTATCCTCGGTCACTTTTTAGTCTTTTTAGTTTTCTTCTTGTTTGCCTCTCTGTTCGAGCCTTAAACCTCAAAAACTTATTAAATGTTTTATTTTTTGACTTCAACAGATAAACAAAGGCATATTTAGAGTAGTCATTTATAAAGATAGGGAAGTACTTCATGCTGACTCTATTGGTAAAGTTCATAAAATCACATGTATCAAAATGAAACAATTCTATAATTTCTATAGTCCTGGAAACTCTCTTAAAGAACTTTCTATTGTTCTTCATTTGTGCACAAATTTCATACTTTTCATGTGTATTACCCCAAAATTTTGGAATAAGCTTAAGATTGAACATCTTTCCAATTCTCTTGTAGTACATATGCTCAAATCTATGGTATTATAACGCATTCAATAGGTAGAATCAGATTCATTTCATTATTAGAAGCTGAAGACACACTTACAATGACAAGCTTATACTTCCTTTCAATTTTAAACGTCTTGTAAGAATACACCCCATTGAAGGAGAAGACTATTTTGCTCCTTTGACATGTCACTTTAGTCTAGAATCATTAAGATAGTACTTAGTAATGAGATTTTTTTATTGTATCTATTACGTACGTCACATTACTCAATGTCAATGTCTTCCTAAAAGACAACTCTAACATCTGAAGCACACATTGGCCTCCTTAGAATTCTTCTTAAAATTTGGAGCCTTGATGTTCAAGTTCTTGGGAATTGACTTCTTTTTCTTCTAATTCAAAATAGGCTTCTTGCCTTTGGCACCACAATTTGGATGCTTATCCTCCTTGGATTTAACTAAAGAAACAACATTAGTCTTCGTTACATGCTTCCACATTGATTTCTCAGATTAGTGTATATGAAGTAGAACCTCACCAATTAGACTCGTTCAATCTGTCCAAAACAATCGAAAACATTTAGATTGTTGATTAGATTGCCCAATTCTAACTCCAATTACATGATCTATCAGAGATTCATTCTAGATCGTTGGATCTAATCCAACAACATATGTACACAACAGAATTGCATCTTACAATCATGTGTAGCATGTTTTTATCTCTTCCTTGTTATAAATTAAGATTTAATTTTCTTAAAATTTTGTGATTTAACATATCTATATTATCATATATAATATGTAATTTTTTTAATTATTTGGAAATCACCCAAAAAAATGGAACTCAAATCCATCCAAACTACATGTGTTTTCTTTTCTAATTTAAAATTCAAAATTCTTGTGAGTTCCATATCCACAAAATAGGAAAAATAATAAGACATATATTACGTGACATATTATTCTTTATTTAATTTAAATCTCAATTCAAAAGCGAATCATATGGTTCACTCACAAAATAGACAAAAAATCCACGTGATCTCAATCTTGGAGCAAAAAATTACAATTCTCTTCTTGAGAATTATGACGTGATGTTTATGTCATGACAATCTACTAGAAACAAGAATTTTCCTATACACATGTTCTTATCCACAAACAATAATATGTGTCTACATATGTTGTAAATGAGTCTAATAAACTTCTCAAGTTTAACAACGTTCTACCTTAACATTCTCAAGCTATTGTTATCAATAATCTAACCGATTAACCAACAACACTTTAAGATTGTTGTCGTTGGGTACAGATTAATATGACTAATTATAATGGAAATATAAATAATATGTAAAATAGGATCTATATAGAAATAAATTTTTTAGAGAATATGAAGAGATTTTACTCGTGTGTGACCAAAAACCCTTGACATAAAAGATTATCTATGTGCTATACTAGGGTATTATTAAACATTGAGGCTTAAAACATTATTCAACTCCTATAGTGCAATGAGTTACAGTTAAACCACTCATAGGTACCAATGAGGAATAGGCTTGGCAATGGGTAGGGTATGGACCCAGGATTCGTGGGTCTGGACACGTAAAGTATGGGTCTGGATTCTGAAAATGAGACCTATGGACCTGTGGATCCGGACCTGTTAGACCTGCTCATTTACTAGGTAGGGTTTGGATTTAAAAATACCCAGATCGATGGACTCGTGGACCCGATTTGTATATAATATATTATAAGTTAAATATAACCACTAATGTATAATATTTACACTATATATATAATATATATTATTCTACTCTCAAATCTCAATCTCTCAAGCTCTTATTCTCTTATTCATTGAATTACTTGAATAATTGAATATCAGTTGAATGTCATTGTATTTAGTAAAGTTTATTTGAATCTTGAATGATGAATGTGCATTTGAGATATATCAAAGTTGAATTTTGAATGTGTATGTGGATATATTTATTTGAATAATTTGAATTATTGAAATCTCCTATTTTAAAAGAAATCTCTTGTTTTCATTGAATCATTTGAATAATTGAATCTCAGTTGAGAAATAGGTTGAAGAACCCATTATATCTGAGACTCAGACCTAGAGTCATTATCTTCATAGGTCTGGGTCTGGGTCTGGGTTTAAGCCATAATTTTAAAACCCAGACCTAGACCCGGACCCGTGAAAAAAGATAGGTCTAGGTCTAGGTATAGGTAGACTCGACATAGACTTGACCCGTTGTTACTACTAATGAGGAAGAGTCGCGATGCATACACTCGTAACCGATTATAAAAGAATCACCACTGAAATGCCATTATGTTTACTTTTCGTAGATAAACAACAGAGTTACACTTTGCTCCTCTTGAAGCACATGATCAGCATGTTTCTCGTCTTCCAAGAAATCGTACAATTTTCTCTTTCTCCTCATCCAAGAAGAGGTAGATTTATGTAGTTACACATAAGAAATTTTCATGAAGATTTCTCTATAATATGATATCTCATATCAAGTGTGTATAGTGAGAGATGAGTTTATCTCTCCATATTAATAGGAGGGATATAAGTTTATCCTTCTTTATAAATATAAGAAGTAATACAATTATCTCTCTTAAAGGAAATAACTCTGGTGATTAAATCATTCAAGATTCAAAATTAAAAATAGATTTACGCTATAATGAATGTCCGCTCAAACATTATTTTTGTCAAACATTGGTGGACATCCGACCAACACATTTAAAAAGCTCTTGTTTACATAACTCTCTCCAACAAATTGTTGAATATTTCGTTGAACTCCTTATTTGTTTTGAATCATACAAGGCGTGAAAAAATCACAAACCATTCAACTTTTTTTTTTAAAACTAATTAACACCAGTAGGTGTTGAACCTGTGATTTGAGCTGCGAGCATCGCTACAAGTAGTAAATAGTTTTTTATTTTTCAACTTATAAATAAATTTCTTCTGTAATCACTTGATTTATTGATGAAGTTTCTTTGCGGTTGTACGAGAAGTCAGAAGTTGGACTTCTACAGACATTATATATATTATAATCATATTATTATATTATTTCCTTCTTAGATTCGTATTTCATAAACGATGCGAGAAAAAATTATAAGAATCTGTTTCACTTGGTGGTGGTCTCAAAAGTTAGTGTTTGTTATGATTGTAATATATATTAAAAATCATTTCTAAAAAAAAAAAAACTTATAAATAGATTTCGTGTAGCAGACTAGCGCACAAACGGTAAATGAGCTGCGGTAGAAAGAAGGCACATGTTAGTCAATCAAGGCTGGGCAGACATACAAATGACCATTTCATTAACAACACGGTCATATAATCCTCTTTATTAACGTCAAAAATAAACACATCAAGGTCGAAACAGTACACATGGCCACATGGGTATATTTCCACTTTACAAAATAAAAATAGAAATAATAAAAAGAAAAGGGCCAAAAAACTCATGTAAATGACAGGAAATCGTGGGAAAAGCCGAAACCGTTGGGCAACCAACCTTCCCTCACCTCATGGCAACAAACAGCAATACATCTCACGTTCCATCATCGACCCCTCACCCTTCTTCCCATCCCCTCCTCCTCCTATTCTTAGCCTCCTCCATGCCCTCTCCTCCTCCCCCTCGTCCACCTCCATCGCCACCACCTCCTCTCCTTCCCCTACCATGGCGGCCAAGGGCTCCCGAGCCCGGCCTCCCCGCCACCTGCCCGTAGCCTTCCCAATTTTCTTCTTCTTCTTCCTCCTCTTCACCTCCTTCCCTTCCTCGCATTCCCTCTCCGACGCCGACCTCCTCCTCCGGTTCAAGTCCACCATTGTCGACACCAAGGACGTTCTCGGCACATGGACCTCCGCGTCCACCCCGTGCGGCCGCACCCGCAGCGCCGACTGGACCGGCGTCACGTGCGACGCCGGCGGCAATGTCGTAAAGCTGATCCTCGAGAATATGGGCCTCTCCGGCACCCTCAACATCGACCCCCTTGTCGGCCTGAGGGCCCTCAAGAGCCTGAGCTTCATGAACAACGACTTCGAGGGGCCGATCCCGAACGTGGGGCAGTTCGTGTGGTTGAGATCGCTGTACCTGTCGGGGAACCGCCTGTCTGGGGAGATCAGGGAGAAGGAGTTCGGGAGGATGCTGGCGCTCAGCAGAGTGCATCTCTCCAGGAACGCCTTCACCGGGAGGATCCCGAATTCGCTGGACGGGGTGAAGAGGCTGGTGGAGCTGATGTTGCAATGGAATTCGTTTGAAGGAGGGATACCGGAGTTCCGGCAGGTCGGGCTGAGGGTGAATGTTTCGCATAATCGGCTCGTAGGCGCCATTCCGGCCCCGCTTGCCAAGCTTGATCGTAGTGCTTTCATTGGTACGTATGCTTAATTTGATTCTTGTTGTTTGTTGTTGTTGTTGTTGAACAGAGGTGTTGGGTTTTGGTGATTTTGGCATTTGGGTTTTTTCAGAATGATATGGAAGAACAAAACTTAAATTGAAGCAGGAAGAATATGTTGATTTTTACTATCACAAAATGTTTTATGAGAATATCGGATTCTTTGATTCGATTAGATGAAAATGTTTGTCTCAAAGGAACATTGGTATCTAGGGAAACATAAGTTGAAAAGTTATTTTTATGTGGTTCAGAAATTTGTGTGTGCACTTTGGTGCTGAACACATTGAGCAATGAATGAGCTGGCCATAAACTTAATTTATGTTGATCTATGACAGTTTCTCTTTGAAGGACAATGCTTCATTGTCATTGTGGCTTGGAGAAGGCGAAACTCGCCTCATCCCCCCGGATTCGTTTCCAGGGTAATCAAAAAATTTACCTTTTAGAAAAAAGAAAAATAAAAAAAAAGGTTTCTCTTTGAAGGATAATTCGATCAGGCTGAGTTTGGGCTGATGGTTTTCTTGTGTGCTAGAGAGTTTAAGCTCGCAAATGGTTTTATCTTTTATTTTTTTGCACATGTTCAAGATCTTAAGGAATGATACACTTCAAATGGAATACTAATTCACGACAAAATCCTTTACACAACATGCACAGGCGACGTAATTAGCTTGATTTGCTTATCTACTCTCTAATTTGAAGATTAATTTTTGCAGTCTCTCTAAACAATTATGATTATCTTCTGACAATCCTGCAGGCAACAAAAATCTATGTGGCCCTCCTCTTGCAATCCAATGTAATTTTACTGCACCACCCCCTGCTCAACGGAACTTCACTGAACCACCATCTGCATTGCCTCCTCCACACAATCCATCCGATTATGCCATAGCTAAAAGGCATCAGTTCTCTTATTTTATAGCCTTCATAGTCCTAATTATTCTGGTTGTTCTGGCCATCCTTGTTACATTAATTTTCATCCTTCACCGTCGACGAAAAGAAGAGGAGTGCTTGGGCCGTCCTCCATCTAAGCGAAACAGGGTCACTTGTCTCAGCGCCCAGCGCATGGAGCGTCCTTCTCCTCTTCATGGTGGTAGCAATGAAACCATTGGGAAGAAGGTGGTGAAGGGAAATGAACATAGCAGGTTGGTGTTTGTGAGGGCAGGGAGGGAGATGTTTGGGCTGCAGGATTTGCTGACGGCATCAGCCGAGGTGTTGGGGAGTGGAAGCTTTGGGTCCTCTTACAAGGCTGTCCTGACGAATGACTCTGCCACGGTCGTCAAGAGGTTCAAGGAAATGAACGCCGTTTGCCGGGAGGACTTCTCGGAGCATATGAGGAGGCTGGGGAGGCTTTCTCACCCCAACTTGCTCCCTTTGGTGGCCTACTACTATAGGAGGGAGGAGAAACTCTTGGTGTTCGATTACATTCCTAATGGAAGCTTGGCTCATATGCTTCATGGTAAGCAAAACATGCATGTTATTTTGTCAAACTCGAAACGTTGGGGACAGATTTGATTACAGCAAGTGCAATTGTTTATTTTTACGCGAACAGGAACTCGTGGTCCTAATGATCCGAAGCTCGACTGGCGTACAAGATTGGGAATTGTGAAAGGAGTAGCTAGAGGAATGGCCCATCTCCATGATGAACTGGCGATCTTAAGTCTACCCCACGGTCACTTGAAGTCCTCTAATGTGCTTCTCGACGGGAAATTCGAGCCGCTTCTGACGGACTACGCACTTACACCGGTGACAAATCCAGTTCATGCCGCGAATGTCATGGTTGCCTACAAGGCCCCCGAGGTTCTGCAATATGGGCACGCTGCAAAGAAGGCTGATGTATGGAGCTTGGGGATTTTGATATTGGAGATATTGACAGGCAAATTCCCAGCTTGCTACTTGTTTCAAGGCAATAATGCCATAGACATGACGAACTGGGTGAACTCTATCGTAGAGGCTGTGCCATATGGGGAGTCCATGTTCGATAAGCAGATGGGAGGGACCACTCGGTATGAGCAAGCTGAGATGATGAAGCTTTTACAGATAGGAAGAAGCTGTTGCGAGGTGGATGAAGGGAAGAGGTGGGATTTGGTGGAAGCGCTTGACGAGATCGAAGAGGTGAAGGAGGGAGACGTAGACGAGTTCTCCTCATGTGTTAGTGAGACCATGGCTCTGGACGACACATCCGTCTCAAGAAATAATTGAGATTTATAATGGATGAGGAGAAGGAAAGTGAGGCGGTATATTGGCATCATAATGCTTCATTACATATGAATTGGAGGGCCATAAATTGAAGGAAATTGTTGATCTAATGCGACTGTGATTTGTCTTCTTATACAAAATTTTTTTTTTTACTCTGTTTTAGGATGTAATTCTCGATTTAGATTTTATCTAATCTTTTTATAGGTTACATCTCTGGCAATTGATAGAATGGAGTAGTACGTGTTGTTACATCATAGACCAAGTTTGTACAAACGCAATTTTCCTGCGTTAGAAACCATACTGTGTTTTAATAACAATTTAACAAAAACAATCTGTACACATATAAACTGTACGACACCAAGAGAATCTTTTTGGCAATATAAATGCTCCAAACAAGTTGACTTGGCATTCGATGCTATCACAACCAGATTCAATCACAACAGTAACAAACCGCAATTGTAGTTCAGTTAATGCAGAACAAGTACAATGGCAGAGTTAGTAATTTTTTAATGTAAAGGCTACAGAAAATAAAATTAGGGTAAGTGTAAAAAAAATCTCGACACCTTGATTATAATAAAAAAATATGTCAATTTTAAAAACTAACAATATATTTTTTTTAAATGTTATTTCAAAAAAAAGAACAAAAAGGAAAAAGTTATAATTGTCTTCGACGAGAATATATTTTTTGGAAGCGTTACATGATTACTTCTTTTTTAACACTATCTGTAGACACTCCGATTTTAAGGTGACCCAGGAATGAGTGTCCCTATGTTGCTTTGGATGCGATCAGTCCTTAAACCGAGCCCTAAACCCATTAGCCAGAGCCCAAATCAGACATCTGTGAGCAGGGCTGGCACACCAACTTGGCGCACCAAGCTGGCGCACCAACCTGGCGCACCAAGTGGGCGCACTAAGGTGGCGCACTAAACAGGCGCCTAGCCGTTTCCAGATCGTGGCTGTTGACCTTCCACCTTCCGGGCTGTTACTCTTGCAAACGAATGTGTCAACGAATATTCGAGGCTTTTCGTTTGCAAGACCTCTTTGTAACCCTCCATGAGACCACTATAAAAGGACCCCTAGAGCAACCATCCCTAGGCAC
>JAMKQA010090452.1:0-12051 GCA_024699735.1 Posidonia australis
TGAGAAGAACAGTTGTATTCCCTTGACAGCATAGTGCCAGTTGCCTGGACCGAGAGGGTCCCGTGGTTTTTTCCTTTCCTCACACCGAGGGGGTTTCCACGTAAAAATTTCTTGTGTCTGCTTGTGATTGTTTGGTTACAGTTTTTGTTTGCTTCGCCATAGTGTTTGTTAGGCCCTCGTTTCCCAACACTTATACCCATGTTTTCCTATAATTAGTCCCCCATTCTTCACCTATAAGAGTACCAATACTTCCTACACTAAGAATAGAGCTTCACGCATCACTATTTCCAAGCATTCACTCCTACTCTATTAGAAAAACTCCCAAGGCAAGAGAGCTCCATTTTCATCGATCCACTTAGCCAATTTGAGTTTGGGAGATTATAGAAAAAGAGTTGTAAAATCCAAGTGTAAAAGTTCTTCTCCGGATTGAGAGAAGGAAGCCACGGTTTTTGCGGAGCTTGCCGAGGATTCGTCAAAGGAGTACAGCGGGATCTTGGCCCAGAACAAGATCAGGTTAGTGAATTTCTCGAGGGGTTCTCGAGGAGTGGACAAGGCTAGGGAGGTTGAACCACTATAAATCTACTTGTGCATATTCATTGTCTCTCATCCCTTTCTTTGTATGCTTTAGCAAAATCTCAATTTCCTAGTTATATTCAAATTACTTGAAATATTGTAAATTGATAAACAAACACTAAAATTAACTAATTATTCGCTCAATCACTATTTACCCTCCCTCTAATGAAGCCTAAAGATCCTTACAATTTTACCAAGTGCACATGGTGTTGGTGCATGTGGCTTTGTGCGAAGTGACTCATGTTGGCATGCATGCAATTCCTGATCCTTGGTTGCATGGATGTTTTCCTTGGCTCATGCGTATATAAGGAGCAGAGGAGTTCTTCTCATTTCATCTCTCCTCACTTCCTTCCCTCGTACGATAAAGAGAGATGAGAGTTCCAAGCTGTATTTTCTTTGTACTCATGGGGAAGAAGGCGAGCTCTAGTCGACGCTAGAAGGAGCATCATCGTTGATGATCTTTCCTGCACTGTGTGGGAGGTTGTAGTGGTGAGTTGAGCACGACTTTGGGTTCACTTTTCCCTTTTCCATGCAAGAATGTTTGACTCATGTTGATCCCTATTGTGGATAGTTGTGGGAGGGTACGATGTGCTCGCGGGGAAAGAGAAGAACTTCAATCACCATACATGTGTGTGCAAGCTCGTGAAGGTAAGTTTGGGTTCCTATGAGTTTGGTCGTGTGTTCTCCTCGAGATACACACTCCATCGAGCTTTTATTTTAGCATGAAATATGATGGAATAATGTTGCATGTGTTCATCATGCTATATTGGTAATTTGCCATATTTTTAGATGATTTTACGTTATTTTTACAGTGAACAAATGCTTATGTATGCTCTTAGATTCATTGTTCACTATGCATGTACTTTGGCTTCGATCCTTAATATCTCGAGTTTTAAGTATTGGATTTTTGTGTTTTTGATTTAAAAAGATAGAAAATCTTTATTTCTTCATTTTGGTATGTTATATGCAATTTTTGGATTAGTATGGCAAGTTTTGGGTTTGTTTTTTTTCGAGCTAGTTGTGTTTTAAAAGCTCCGATTTTTCTTCCATGGGTGCAGAAGATATGCAAATATTTTAGGCTCGTATTGTACACGTGTATTGGCCACACATATTGTTTATGCGTTTTGGGCCTCTAGCTAGTTTTTCAAAAAATTATGCTTTTATTCTAGTGTTTGGCAATAAGTGTAAAAGGCCTTCGAAATAGTTTGAGAAAAATAACGAGAAAGTTTTAGAAAAGTGTTACCATTGTTTTTGTTTTTGTAGATCAAGAATGTAATGACCCCGAGCCATTACTACCATAAAAAATAGCCTAATTAAAATTAAACATAATTACATACCTAATTTTAGTAGAATAATCAAAGGCTATCTAAAAGACTTGTAGCGTGCAGTTAGTGACCCCGACTATATGCACTAGTACTAACCTGCTACTGCCTGCACTTATAACTGAGAAAGCACAAGAAAACACACGTAAGCAACAAGAAAGTCACTTAGTACTCCACGGAAATCACAAGAAAGTCAAACCAAAACCAGCGATATAAAGTTCACCAGGCTCCAAATCTACTTCAAAAACCTTTTTATCTTTTCCTTTGAAATCACCATGAACATTGGGAACCATCCATACAACAAAACCAGGCCACATTGGCTAAAATCTAAAGCAATCTGTGCAAGAAAATCAAAACCACACGGTAAGTCATGTTGCTTAATGCTAAGAAACCAACTCTAGCCACAAGTAGACCACTAACGGGCACCCTAGCATCTGCACTACCACAAATAACTATCCTGTGGAGAAGTCTACCTGTCTTAGCGTCCTACATCTTACATGACCCTCAAAAGGCCAACCTCACACTTGAAAAGACTGCTCACCCTACTCTTAGGCAAGTTGTCCTCTCTCTCAGGACAACCATAAAGTACGCCCTCTCAACGACCTAACTCAATGCTTGAATCCTACTCCTAGGCCCCGCCAGCACCTACCAACACCTCAGTACCCGTAGCAATTAGAGTATCACATCCAGGAACTCAAGAGTCTCATACCTTCCAAGTCCGCTACCACGATACCACTAAGTACAAAAGGTACCCTAAGTCTCGGTATCTAGAACGATTGGAGTCTCACATCTCTAGATCAAGACAACACCTCGACCTACGGATCTCAACCTCTGTCTCATGAACGACAAACCAAGAGTTGTATACCTCCATGGGAAGCCGAACACTCACCTACAGTCTCTTGATCTCAAATCTCAACCTAGGTAACACGCCCAACTTTCCAAGGACATCGTCACACCCTCGAGTCTAAACAACGTGACCCTTCGATCTCTTGGTCTACCATATAAGAAAACCACAGGAAACACTTTTTCAAAATTACCACATTTTCCTTGAAATCATTTTTGTAACAAGAATATAATACTAAAAACTCCAAAACACTATTTCACAAGGCTATATGTGCAAAATACTCGAGCCAATACCCAAAATAGCAAAACAAGGCTACTACGCTATCAAGGCAAAATTACGCCTAATAATTGCACTAGGACTTTGCACTTGGAGTTTGTGCCTAGAATTTGCACCAATGGCTTAACTTTCAGTTGTAAAGAACAAAGAGCTCTGCACCTAATCGAACCAAAACTCAATTTTCTTATACACATGACCAAGCTTAGCAAATTATACACCAAATTAAAGGAATCAAGCAAGCTTTCTTTTAACACCTAAAACACAAGGTTTCATGCGATATAATGCGAGAAATTTACTAAAGAAGCTCAAATGAATAGTATCAACCATAATTAAATTTTTAAGATTAATAATTACATGCTCAACCAAAAATCACGAAATCAATTCCATCATGTTCAAAATCACACAAGGAACATGATCATATAAAGTTCACACTAAAAGGAGTAAGGGCGTGGAGTGTGCACTATGTGACTTTTTTGTCATTCACGTGTGTTTTCTTGTACTTTCTTGTGCTTTCTCAATTGCAGGAGCAGGTGGTAGTAGGTTAGCACTAGTATACATAGTCGGGGTCACTGACTACACACTATAGGTTCATGGCTGTATAAATGCCCTTTAGACAACCTTCGATTATTCTGCTGAAATTAGGCATGTAATTAGGTTTAGTTTTAATTGGACTATTGTTTGTAATGGTAACGGCTTGAAGTCATTAAAGATTTGGTACTAGAACCTAGGTTCACTAGGTGCATTAGCCTAGGGTGTCTGATTCAGTTGACCTTATAGGATTGCATGCCATGAATGTATCTGCACTTGTCTGTTTTATCATGTCACGCTCCGAATCCGGGTACGCTACCTAAATCATAGTATCACAAGCAATAACAATAATTACAATATTAATCAAACAACTGCAACTAACTAAGGCTCACCTCTAAGAACAATGTACAGCTTGTGGCTCCTACACGAACACGAGAACTGGACTATACTACCTGCACCTGAAACCAAACAAAGCATGCGTGAGTAACATCCAAGTCACTCAGTACGCGTCCCACACAGAAAATCACGGCGAAACAACGAGAAAACACAAGCCTAGACTATTTACAAAACGTTATTTTCAAAATCCATTCCAAAATATCATTTGTTTTTAAAACATTTAGAGTCTCTATCCAAACCATGTCTTTTTTCGAAAGCTCACCTTTTCTTTTTCAATTTATGCATCTTTAAAACCTCTTTATGCATTCCGAGATATCCATATTCTCAATCAGATCCAGCCTAAAATACAAGACCTCATAGGACTCAAAATAAAACCATATACATTGGTTGACAACTGGTTAAAACCTAATATTTATTCTTTGTTAGAATCTGAAGACAAGACACAAGTCTAATTCTAGCTACAATTACATATTTTATTTCCACTTTTTTTTATTAGTATTACCTTGATCAGAGGTAATTGAGAATACAAGTAGTTGGTGAGGACACCATTTTCCCTACCTCCATGCACTGCTATGGTAAAATTCCCCGTGCAGGAGGACACCGCCCTAGCTAACAAGTCTCAATTTCGTTTCATATACATAAGAATACGTCTTTTTCTGACGTCCCATCGGTGACCCGAACAACTAGGTTCATTTACCCAAGCTCAGCCTACACTGTCTCAAACTCAATGACCACGATTGTATCTAACAATCGGTCTCACACCAATTGTCGACACAACTCCTCGTAGTCTCTTACTGGCAACCACAGTCGTATCTGACATGTGGTTTCATTGGGTCTCATACTCCTACCACATTACCGACACCAACCCCTCGTGACTCCAAAACACATTATTACTTTCTTTTCAAAACCATTACTCCTTATCTTTTCTTTGCAAGGAATCACTCCTAAGCCAATCATGACCCTCTATTTGGGTCCTAGACTCAACATCATACAAAAACCAAGCATTCATATTTATTATTGAGTCTCATACCTAAAAATCACATCAAACCAAATATTTATCAATTCCTTTCATTTTTGAGGCCTCAAAACCAAAACCATATTCAATTTCATTTAGAACCATCTATTTCCATTTTTCATACATTCTTATTCAAACGGCTCAGGGGTCTGGTTCGACAAACCTAATCAGATCGGTATATCAAACTGGGTATCATACACCTAGAACAGTTGACTGAGTTTAGGATTCGATCGTCCGAAAATCCCTGTTTCGGTCGACTGAAATACCTTCAGTCAATCGAAATCCCCTGAAACGAAAGACTGGGCATTTTCGGTCAACTAAATTAGGGTCACTGGTCGAATACTAACAGAAAAACGATGTGCCAAATCAAAATTGACATACTGAAATTCCTAATTTTAGTAAACTTCCCTTATGTCCTACCCATTCGTTCATCGGAATTGGGACCTCTGGCAAACCCAACAAACACACCACATAAATCATAAATAAAACATAGGGTGTAGACTTCCAAGTCTACTTCAAAACCCCTCAAACCATTCACCAATCCATTAAGCATGCTTTCCACAATAAAATCTTAAAGACATGAAGCTCATTACATGGCTACTATAGCATGTATCAAAAATTTGACCATAAATCTACAAAATTCACCTTACATAGCATGATCTCTACATATTCATATCATTCACGTCATTTCTACCATTTCTACTATTTTCCCATGATTTTACATGCATTTTACACTATTTTGAAGCATTTATTCCATTTTCTAAAACAAAGGGAAAAAAAGGAAGGGAGGGGTCGCGTACCTCCTCCGATGAGCTCACTTAACTCCGGTGGGCTTCTCCTCCTCACGGCGACACCCGGCCTCCAGCGACGCACTTCAGGGCTCACACTCCCTCTCTCTCTGGATGCAACTCCTCCTCGGCCTCTGGCTCGCCACTACTGCTTCCTTCTTCTTCATCCTCCCCTTGCATTTATCTCCCTCACCCCGCTATCTGCCACCCGTGTTCTGCGATGCATCGCCTGGCTAAGGGGACGAGACATCGGTCCTGGGTGAGGTAGAAAACGAGAGCTCGTGAGGGGGAGAGGAAGGAAAAAGATGAGAAGGAAAAGGGAGAAAGGAAAGAAAGAAGAGGGAAAAGACAAGCACACAATCCGAGACAACTGTACATCGTGTAACCATATTCTACATTGGTCCCATGACCACAAACAGGTGCACAGAAAGCCAATAAACTTCCACACACACTAGAAACAACAGATTATCCATTAATCAACCATTAATACAATATTACAATTAATTACATGGTTTACAATTAAAAATAGATAATCAGGTCTAGGTGTCACATGTCATGTTTTCTGGATGTTTGTTTGCTAATGATGGTGTAGGTATTTCGTTCTTTTCTACAGAATGCCTTGTCATGGCAATAGAGGCAAGGCCCCTACTAAGGAGCTTAGCTCTCAAGAGGAGAGCGGATGATAGGGAATGAAGGTTGAGCTGCGGAGTCTGGTGCATGAGATCTCCCACGCATTCAACAAGGGGGGTTCTAGCAGATCGTCAGGAGATCCGTTGCTCTACCAGTTGAGCAAGCTTCAAGCACTGACATTCAAAGGAAAAGATGGGCTCGAGGAGAGTGAGGCATGACTGCAAAGAGTTGTGAAGATGCTAGAGAGTATGGTGTGCCTAGAAGAGTATTGGATACAACTAGCTGCCTATCTGCTAGAATGTGAACTAGATCAGTGGTGGAGAGTAGTACAACGACAGAAGTTTCTGGATGCTCTGATGATCGAAGTCAAGTGGAAGGATTTCGAAACAGCCTTCTACGTGAAATATTTCCCTAATCATGTATGAGACAGATTCGACTAAGACTTTCGAAATTTGCAACAAGACAATATGACAGTAAGTGGGTACAAGGCTACCTTAGTCCGTTTGGAACGATTCACCCAAACTTTTGACTCTGAGGAGTGTCGAGCAAAGAGATTTCTGAAGGGCCCTCAGCCAGGACTGAGAATGAAGGTAACGGTGTGTCGATGCTAGACAATCGTGGAGATGGTCAAGATGGCTTCCCGATTTGAGGATGAGTATAAGAAAATTATGGAAGACCGTCCCAAAGGGAAGGCCAAGGCGTCCTTTGCTTCACGATTCTCCTTCTCAGGGATGCCAAGCTCTAGTGGTTCTAGCAACTCTGGGAAGAGAATGAAAGAGAAGGGTGGTGGATTCTTCAACGGCCGACATAGTGTTACTAGCTCTAGCCAACCAAGCTTCAATGTCACTAGCTAGCTAGATTCTAGTGGGCCTAGAGACAGATCTTGCTACCTGTGTGGTCAAACAGGCCATCTCGTGGCGAGCTGCCCTCGTTTGCAGTAGGCACCGGGACAGGTGGTATGCTACAATTGTGGGAGGTCGAGGCATATTAAGATATCTTGTCTGGACCCTCCTAGAAAAGTAGGAAGTGCGCGACAATAGTTGACTCAGGGGCATACCTTCACCATCACTACTCTTGATACTGAACCTTTGGGAGATGTTGTGGAGGATAAGGACCCATAGTTTTCTTTGTTGTGTAACCCACCTTGTATTGGTTGTACCCTCTTCTGTACTATGGATTGAGGTTTAATGGAGAATGTTGTTTTGTTGATGTGTTAGCCCTTAGGTTATTTTCTTGTAGTGGGTCGGATGGTCAAAGTTCTTGTTTGACTCAAGGAATACTTTCTCGTACATTTCTAGGTCTTTTGTGGTGGAGATGGAAGACAGATCAACAAGGCTGGCCTTTTATCTAAATGTGGAAACACTGCTGGGAGAGCACAGTTTAGCCTGGAAATACTTGTAGTCTATCAACTTGGAGTTGAATGGCAGAGAATTCGATACTAGTCTTATTATTATGGGCATGCAAGAGTACGACATGATACTCAGCATAGACTGACTAGCTCATTAGTCTGTTTTGATCAATTGTGCTTGCAAGAGGGTGTATTTCAGTTCTATTGGTGGTGATTTTTTTTGTGCAAGTTGTGTGTCAGAGTGAGCTTAAGCTTGTTATTTCAGTGATGATGGCTTACAAATTGTTAGCCAAGGGATGTGTAGAGTATTTAGCCAGTGTGGTTACCTCCACATCTCCTAAAATGGGCGTTCTACTACTAGAAATTCTAGATTTAACGAGGACAAATCGTGAGGACATAGCAAGGACATGTTTTTGCAAAGTTATAACGAGGATTTAGCAAAGACATGTCCTCGCTAAATAGAAATATTACAGTTATTTGATTTTACAAAGACATTTCGTGAGGACATTTCCTCGCAAATGTCCTCACAGAACAACCTTAAAATTTTCACACACGTGGCCTTCCCTCTCTTTTTCTCTCTTTCTTTCCCACTCCTCCTCAAATCTCCACAACTTCCACCCCAAAGCCAATCGTTCAACTCTTCTTCCTCCTCCCCTTCCTTTACGAAGCAGTCGTCCTCTTGCTCCTCTTTATCCTTCGATTCGTCGTCCCCTTCCTCCTCCACAAGCAGTGCCTCCTCTTCATCCTCATTGGTGCGCTCGTCGCCTCCAGCTTCTTCCTCCTCCACCCCTACTACCTTTCCCTGTTTGCCATCGCCAACCATGCTACCTTCGGCCACCACCTCGTTCAAGGGAGGATATCTAGGATTATTGTAGATCCAAAGTTCCCATTCAAGTTTCTAATGGAGGAGCTCGTCGACGTCAGCTCCTGAACAATCTAGGGTTATATTAAGTTTTTTCTCTTTTTACAGGTGCCTGTTAGGAAAGGGTGAGACTCCTTGAACTTGGAACCTTATGCAGAGATACTCCTACTTTTCTTCTTTTAAGTTCTCTATTACTTACTAAGTTTATAAGAAATTTATCTTCATGATCGATAACTCACTTTCAACTGAGCAAAACTATGTGGAAGATTGCCAAAACAATTATTACTTTTTTCATGGATCTATGAGTTATTCAAAGTTTATTGACATTTTATGGTAGTTGTGCATGTCGAGTTGAATACTTCGTCTAAATGGGCTTGAGATACATTGCACTTAGTCTATTAATTCATGCGCTTTAACTTTTTTAATGCTTTTTTAGGTTGGTTATGGGCTAGTTGAGGTTCACCTAAGCTGACAGGGATGTTGATTGTATAAGGACTCCTTGCATGGTGTGCTTGAATAATGCTACTTTTCTAAAACTTATAGACTATTATATTTTATCCATGGTTTAAAAGGTGTTATAACTTACAAGCATTTTTTGTTCCCGTACATGATGAAGTACAAGGTGTGTCACTAGAAAAGAGTTTGAGTATTATGGTTATCGATCCTTTATTTTAAGTCTTTTGACATGGACATGATAAGCGTTGTTAAATTGAATATATTTTTGTTCTTTGTAGTTAATTTTGTAGAAGACACTTGGTTGTGTTATTCTCAATTTTATTTTATTAATAGTTAGTGTCCATCAAATGTATAAAGAGATTTAGTTAAGTAAAATTTGAAATTTCATAAAAAAAAAAGATTACTGACTAGTTACTAATTATTTATTTTTCAATATATCAAGGAAACATCCATGGCTCCATTTTGTTTCATTTCATAGAACTAAATTCCTATTTCAGGAATTCAGTGCTCTATAGGTTGGAAAATGATAAATTTTGTGAGACAAACCAATGCATTATCATCATAGTAAATGTCAAGTGTTTTAGAATTCTTAGATTACTTTCTCTTGAGCGTCATTTGATATTTTTGCTTTGTAAGAAAGAGGCTACCAAGATGTCTCTACAAGAAAGTCCAGAAAATTATTTTATTCTTTCATCTTCTCTTGTAATACATAGGGATTGACATCTCACAATCTATTTTCTTTGCCTTGTTGTGTCTTATACGTATGTTTTTGCAACATATTGTAGAAAAGTTATCTTCGCCTGTATATTGCTTAGCAAACTGTGATCCTTACGGTTTTGAAATCCAAGTTACTTACAGATTTGGTTCTATGGTAAGTTTTTTTGGAACAACACTATTATCTAGATATTCAAGTAATCAAGAGGAGGCATAGAGGAGGGGATTACTTAGACCCTCATACAGATTGCTCTTGTGAACTGCATTTGCTAATGGATTAATAAGCTATATGATTGAAACATATTGGGTGAAATTTTATTCTACTTTATGGCTTAAGTTGGTTCTATTAAGTAAGCTTAGCATTGGTGTTCCTCCTTTTTCTATTCTGATCGATAAATATTTAGTAAAACTTTAAGGACTAGTCATGAAACTTAAGCTCAAGACCCTTCTATTTCTTCTTTTGTTATTCTTATAATCATTGTAATTGTCGTCGTCGTCGTCATCATCATCATCATTCTTGTAATCTTTTTATGTGCCATTTGATTTTCTCAATGAGTCAAGTGTTTGTGTTCGTTATTTGTACATGAAAAACCTCTAATTGGTGTCTTGGAATTTTAAGCTACATACTCTTGTTATTTCAATTTGGTTTCCCTTTAGAGACGTTGAGGTGTGAATTACTATTTATTTTTTAAATTTAATTACTATTATCTTTTACTGTCAGACATTGGATCTTTTTCATTATTTGTACATCAAAAACCTCTAATTAATGTTTGGATTTTTTAGCTACACATTCTTGTTATTGCAATTTGGTTTCCCTTTAGAGACATTGAGGCCAGTTTTGAATTACTATTTGTTTTTTAAAATAAATTACTATTATCTTTTATTATCAAACATTAGATCTTTTTGCTCAATTCTGTCGGGGAAAAAAGATATCCATATCTACGTTTTGATGGAAGTACATCAATTGCTAAAAGGCAAAAGTTTTTTTTGTTAACGGTAGGTGATTTTATTAATATATGAGAATGCCAATATAAGTCTTGTAAAGTATTGTCCCAAAAAATATTACAGAAATAAAGACTCGTCACACAGCAAGTGACCTTCAAAAAATGGTACAAGTTTGTTTTTATAGCCAAAAATAAACCCAGCCACAGTAAGCTGCCGAAATCAGTAGAGAAATTCAATCAACCAGAGATTAATCACGAGATGGAAGAGCAGGAGTACCAATGTCACACTCCATCTCACTGAGGGTATTGCTGGGTGGGATGTTACTCTGTTCCCTGCCGCTGCTCTGTTGAAATGAAGAGATTGCCCTTATATTTTCATCTTTTTCAAAACCTGTAGCCAGAGAAGCTACCTAACAATGAAACAAAGTGGAAATATCACTAATAATCATGTATTGGTTCTTGCATAAAACCCTAAATATCCTGTTGTTTCTCGCCTGCCACACAAGCCAGAGAACAACTTGAACAAAAGTATGGGCCCCAGTTAATGTAGTGGGAAACTTCAACACAAGAGGAACAATAAAAAGGTATTCAACAGAAGTGAAGATGGGATATATACATCCAACAGTAAATGAAGTCCAAATAGATTGCACAAAAGGACATAACAAGAATATATACTTCACTAATTCATTGCAATTTGTGCATAGTATGCAACAGTCATTCCCATGCCAACCCTTTTTCATTAGATTGTCCTTAGTTAGGATTCTATTGGACAGAACTAGCCAGGTAAATAATTTAATTTTCAATGGCACCCAACAATCCCAAATTTCATGCATAAATTTAAAGCGATGCCCACCATCATTAATCATTTCATAACATGATTTTACAGTGAATGTATGACTGGTGGGTTTCCAAATCATTGAATCTGGTGCATCTGTTAGACTAGTAGTGGTTAACATGTATGATAAGGTATCCACTTGATCATGTAAAGACTCAAGATTCTCCATTGCCAAAGGTTCAATAAAAAGAGAATCCGGATCAGCAGCATGCAAACCCAAGGTTTTAAAGACAGAGGCTTTTTTAAATCTAGCCATTTGGTATAAATCGGGTATTAGAGTTCTCAACTTTTCACCATTCCACCACTTGTTTTCCCAAAACAAAGTATTTCTACCATTGTGCGCTTGAAAATCGGAAAAGGTATTGACAATGGCAAAACAATTTTTGAGTTCTATCCATAATGGAGAGGCTCTACCATTTGATACATTTAGGATAGCTCCGGAGCCATTCCTTGCATAGTATTTTGCTATTACTACATCTTTCCATTTCAGTGAGTATGTGGTAGAGAGTAGTTGCCAAAG
>JAMKQA010090453.1:0-10347 GCA_024699735.1 Posidonia australis
TTAGATAATTATTTAGAATCCTCAATTGCTTTTAGTGATTTAGAAATAGATAACTTAAATATATTAAAGTGGTGGTCTACTACAGCTATTAGGTTTCCTATAGTAGCAAAAATGGCAAAAGATTTACTAACGATTCCGGCGTCGACTGTGACATCGGAATCTGCATTTTCTGCAGGAAAAAGAGTATTAAATGATAAAAGATGTAGATTATCAGAGAAGTCTGTAGAAGCCTCCGTCTGTTTAAAAGATTGGTACGATGCGGTTGACCGTCTTCAAGGATTGAGCTTGAAGTCTGAATCAGAAGAAGACGATGATGCGACATCAACTTCAATAGGCAGAACAGACTTCCCAAATGAATAATTCTTGATGTAAAAATTTAAAAAAAATGTAAAACAAATGATGTAAATATCTTTTGTATTTTTTATGTAAAAAAATTGTTGTATTTCAATTTTTTTTATTAATAAAAAAAATTTAAAATTCATTTTAGGCCCAATGGCCCGACCCCTAGGCCCGGCCAACATACAGGCCATGGACCGTGTCTGGCCCATGGTCTGCAGGAACTGGCCCGGCCCGACCCGGCCTGGACCAGGCTTCGGGTGGGCTGAGCATTTCTTGGGCCAGACCTGGCCAGCCTGGCCTGGCCCGGTTTCCAACTCTACCTACAAGTAGTGTTTACAGATATCAGGAGACTAGAAGCTTGGAAGCCCAAGTTTAGCACAACAATGATCACGATAGTTAGATTGGATGAGTTAGGCTTGTTATCTCAAACACTACCTTTCAATGTCCAAGTTTAGGTTATGTTTCTATTACATTTATCTTAATCATGCCTTACTCTTCAATGGTTAGGATCAAAGTAGGTCTAGGTCAAGTTAAATTAAGAACCAGTGAGCTAGTCCTTTAGAGAATATATTAGTCATGATTCTATAAGCTAATGTTTTAAAATGTGAACTCTTAACTTGAAAGGAATTCTCCCATGGCTAAGTTGTGATTGATGGTTGATATCAATTAATCTCGTACTTAGACTCTCTCTTTGTCAATCATGTTCATGACATTGAACTACTGGTACAAATTAAGGAAAACATTGTACTTGCAATAGTTAGTGAGTGTTTAAAGTCCAACCTCAACAATCCATTCAACTTCCTCTTGTCGTTGACCATGTTTCATTTTGTGTGGGTGGTTGAACCTTTCCCAAACCTAACTAGTAAGAACACCGCATCTTTTGTTGACTGTTGCATGTCCAATGTAGTCATCAAGGGCCTCTAAACGATTTGGTGGCCATGCCACGTCTTGATAGAAAAACAGTAGTTTAACTTTCACCATCGATAACCAAACCAAAGACCATGCCCTACATTTGACCAGAATTATATTTATTTTAGTTATAATTAAGTTATATTGAATTTATTTTGAAGCCTGGAACCAGACTCAACACCCCAGAATGCAGGTGGTAGGTAGAGGGATGCCCTCCTCGATTCCTTCGCTGAATCCCACACATGACACGATCAATTTGACTCAAGGGTTCAACCTTTATCAAGAGAAGGTGCCAAATCCTCGAAGAAGTAGAACCTGGAGGGAGAAGAAGCTACTTTTCTATTGAAGTGGAATGTGACTCCTCCTCTCAATTGTCCATTTCTTACTCATGAGAGACAGCTTGGGGGGATTTGGAGGTGCTTCGTTCTCAAACCAAAACAACTATGAACATTAGGGAAGACTATTTGAGCTAACCAACTGAAGGGACTTTACAAGTAGCAATAGAACATCCACGGCTGCCTCCCTACCTATCATGAGTAGTTGTTGGACTGTGATCAACGAAGACCATGATGTTTATTAGTTGAACGATCACTTGATTCTTGTGTAATGGTTGCCAGTGAGCACGTCGAAAATCTTGGGAGTGTTGAGATAGAAGGGGTAATGGACATCCATGTATGTTCCTTATAAATAGAGGTAATGGATGATGGTTGAACATAGAAAAAAAGGAATAAAAACTATCATCGGAAATCCTTACCCCTCGGAGCCCCAACTGCCACTTGTTGCTGCCATCGTCGCTGCTGCATCTACAAGTGGTATCGAAGCAGTGGTTGGATCACACATAGAAACACCCTCGTGCACTCCTTTGCATCGCCGACTCATCTGCGCCCCTGTTTCCTCTTGTAATGTCCACACTTGCACGGGCTAGCGGAAGCCACAACAAAGGCTCCGTGTAGGCATGAACATCACGAACAGACAAAAGAGTACAACAATACTAAATTATAATATTCATTATATTGTTGAACTCTTGTCCATTACATAACTATTACATGATTTGAAAGAAACACAATGCTAAATTAAGACACTCAAGGTCCCATGTGTACTTGGATGAGCAGTACAATGTGTCATGCATATACCTCAAGAATGCTTCTCTAAGGAAACTTGGGTATTGTTGGACTTCGCAGGTGTCTATATAGGCTACAAGAAGTGTTTACAGATATCATAAGACTAAAAGCTTTGAAGCCCAAGTTTAGTAGAACAATGATCATGATAGATTGGATGAGTCAGGCTTGTTATCTCAGACACTGCCTTTCAATGTCCAAGTTTAGGTTAAGTTTCTACTACATTTATCTTAACCATGCCTTACTCCTTAATGGTCAGGATCAAAGTAGGTCTAGCACAAGTTAGATTAAGTACCAGTGAGTTAGCCATTTAGAGAATATATTAGTCATGATTTTATAAGCTAACGTTTTAAAATGTGGAACTCTTAACTTGAAAAGAATTCTCCCATGGCTAAGTTGTGATTGATGGTTGATATGAATTAATCTCGTACTCAGACTCTCTCGTTGTCAATCATGTTCTTGACATTGAACTACCGGTACAAATTAAGGACAACATTGTACTTGCAATAGTTAGCAAGTGTTTAAAGTCCAGCCACAACAATCTATTCGACTTCCTCTTGTCTTTGACCATGTTTCATTTTGTGTGGCTGGTTGATCGTTTCCCAAACCTAACTAGTAAGAACACCGCATCTTTTGTTGACTGTTGCATGTCCAATGTAGTCATCAAGGGCCTTCAAACGATTTGGTGGCCATGCCACGTCTTGATAGAAAAACAATAGTTGAACTTTCACCATCGATAACCAAACCATAGACCATGCCCTACGTTTGACTAGAATTATATTTATTTTAGTTATAATTAAGTTATATTGAATTTATTTTGAAGCTTGGAACCAGACTCAACAGCCCAAAATGCAAGTGGTAGGTAGGGGGATGCCCTCGATCCCTTTGCTGAATCTCACACATGACACGATCAATTTGACTCGAGGGTTCAACCCTTTATCGAGAGAACGTGCCAAATCCTCGAAGAAGTAGAATCTGTAGGGAGAAGAAGCTTCTTTTCGATTGAAGTGGAATGTTACTCCTCTCAATTGTCCATTTCTTATTCATGAGAGACACCTTGGGGGAATTAGGAGGTGCTCCGTTCTCAAACCAAAACAACTATGAATGTTAGGGAAGACTATATGAGCTAACCAACCGAGGGGACTTTACAAGTAGGAACAGAACATCCACGGCTCCCTCCCTATCTATCATGAGTAGTTTTTGGACTATGGTCAACGAAGGCCATGATGTTGATTGGTTGAATGGTCACCTGATTCTTGTGTAATGGTTGTCGATGAGCACGTCGAAAATTTTGGGAGCGTTGAGACGGAAGGGGTAATGGACATCCCTGTATGTTCCTTATAAATAAAGGTAATGGATGATAGTTAAGTATAGAGAAAAAGAAACAAAAACTATCACTAGAAATCTTTACCCATCAGAGCCCTAAAAGCCACTTGCCACTGCCATCATCAATGCTGCATCTACAAGTGGTATTAGAGAAGTGGCCCGATCCCACGTAGAAACCCACTCATGCACTCCTTTGCATCGTCGACTCATCTACGCCCCTGTTTCCTCTTGCTCACTCGCCACCCCTGTTGTTCTCCTCCATGCATTGCCGACCTCCTGTGTGTGTGTCATTGTCGCTCTCATTCACCTGATTCGTTGCCGCCCCCTGCCTGCGATCGCCCTGCACGTTCCCCCCTCCCACAGGCCTGCAAGTTCCTGTACGTGCCTTCCTCGACCCTCAAAAAGAGCATTCACTGTCACCCGAGCTCGCCTCTATCCGCAAGCTCTAGCACACTCAACGTGCTAACACCCTCAACTGCACACTGCTTGATTGCCCAAATATCTCCTCCACATGGACGAAATTGCCAACCCCTTCATTTTCGTCACTAGAGGTAGTATATTTGAATATTTTTGGCACATAATTTGGTTATTAGTAATCATGCTTAAATATGCTTACTATTAGAAATTAAATATTACATAAAATGAGTAGTTAGTATTTCATTTAAATATTGTGTGCTTAAGTTGCTTTCGTTTGGTAGCTTAATGAGTTTTTTTTAAATTACATAAATAAATAAAATAAAATAATTTAACCTACTATACATTGTTGTTTTAGCCATCACTAATTGTTATTTTGAAAATTGGATTATTGCAAGTTGACATATAGTTGTGAAAAAATTCTAATTTGAATATAAATTGTATTTTGTTATAGATTTGAAATATGGCCGTTAATAAGCTCATTATTGTTGAGTTTGTTAAAATTAAGCAATTGAATGGAGAAACTTATGAGATATGACATAGGAAAATAAGATATGCTCTTATATATGATAATCTAAAACATATTATTGAAACTCTTCCTTCGAAAATTGATGATAATGTTGTTGAGGTAGAAATTAAGAAATTAGAAAAGTGGAAATCTGATGATAAAAAGGCTAGAAGCCTTATGTTCATGTTTATGGAGGACAGTTAAATTAATTCTTTTGAAATATATGACATTACATATAAATTGTGGAATGCTTTGAAGGAAAAGTATGATAAAACTACAAAAATAAATACCCAACCTCTCCTTCAAAAGTATAATTCTTGTAAAATGCAAGAATGACAAAGTGTCATGGAATATGTTAATAATATGATTGTCATGGCTAAAGACTAATCTATAGTGGAAACTCCAATTCTAGAAAAATTGCAAGTACCAACTATTTTGAATAGTTTGCCAACTAGTTTTGATATTGTAGCCACATCTCTTAGATCAACTCCACTTCAACTTTCTAAATTGCCAGTTAGGTTAGAAATTGAGTAGGAAATTATAACCAATCGAAGGAAGTATGAAGCAAATCTGGAAGAGATAGATGCAGCATTTCATAAGCCAAGGAACCAAAAGGGCCAGAAAAGAAAATATGGCCCAAATAAGGTCCGATATAAATCAGGAACAAGGAAAGAAACTACGAGGGTCTTGCCATTTATGTGGTCAATTTTGCCATTTTAGAGTAAATTGTCCAAATAAGGACGAAAATAAAAACAAGAACATAGAATATGAATCATCCAACAAAAGAATTTTCATTGGTGTGGTAGAATGCAACAATATTGTGATACCCACCTCCAATGATTGATAGATTGATTTAGATGTAACCCTATACATTGCAAAAATAAAGAAAGAGTTGGAATCTTTTACATAATTTAAACTTGATGAAAAACGCATCTACATGGACAACAATACCTATTTAAATGTGGAAGGAATTAGCACATATCAACTAGATCTTGGAGAAAGCATCATGATTCTAAAAGACGTCTTTTATGCACATGGCATGAGACGAAATTTGATTTCTGTTGCTGCTTATGAAGAATAACTTAGAAGTTCGTTTTTATAATAAACGTGTATCCATAGGTAAAGACAAAAAGGTTTTTGCTATGGGTGTTTATGTACCTGAACATGATATTTTCTGTATTTCTATTATTGACAATGAAATAGATAATATTGTATTCTAAGTGTTATTTATCGAAATGTGAATTAAAGCATTTTAGATTTGGACATACTAGTAAATCTAAAATGGAATAAATGATAAAATTGAATCTCTTGCCTAATGTTAAAATTTTGGAATTAGAACAATATCAACATTACTTAATTGGAAAATTAACTAAGAAACTATTTAGAAAGGAATATCGATCGAATGATTTGTTGGCTTAATTCATTCTCATGTATGCAATTTACTTAGTATAAAGACATATAATCACAAGGAATATTTTGTGACGTTCATAGATGATTTTTCTAGATATGCTTATGTCTATTTAATATCTCATAAAATAGAAGTTTTAGTATGTTTTTAGAGATATAAAATGGAAGCAGAAAAACAACTTAGAAGAAACTTTAAGGTGTTAAGAATAGATAAAGGTGGGGAATATAATTCAAAAAAAATTGAGTAATATTATGTAGAGCATGGAATTAAAAGACGTACGACAATGCCTTATACGCTAAAATAAAATGATGTGATGGAAAAGAAAAATAGAACTTTAGTGAATTCTGTTAGATATATGCTTTCACATGTAGGTTTTTCTAAAGATTTTTAGGGAGAAACTTTACTTACAGATAATTATACATTGAATAGAATACCCACAAAATCCGTTCCAAACACACCTTTTGAGTTGTAGACCAGAAAAAGCCCAATTTAAATCAATTAAGGAAATGAAATTTTATAGTCCATGTACTTATTGCTGGACAATTAAGGAATAAATTGGAATTTAGAAACTTGAAATGCAGATTTATAGGATATTGTCAAAATTTTTTTGGTTATAGATTTTCCATAAAAAAAAGAATCATTGAAAATAAAGATGCTACCTTCCTAAAAAATTTAAAGGAAGAGGAATAAAATAATGATTATAAGGAGCCTCTATAAATAATAGGAGATGATTATTTTATTAATATCATGGAACAAGACCCTAGAAATGACAAGGAATATCAACCTAATATGGAAAATACAAATGAATCCATGAAAATTGTAGGTGAAGACCAATATGTTCAACCTATCATAGAAAATCAAAATGAACCTAGACAAGAAAATAAACAACAACAAGCTCCTATTGAAAATAAAAGAATGAGATTTTAACCTCCGTGGATGGATGATTATCATTTGTATTCTTTTGAGCCTTTATACTTATTAGTTGACATAGAAGAGGAAAATCACACAAAACCCATGTCATATAAAGATGTAATTTAATCACATGATAAAGATTTATGATTTGAAGCCATGAATGATGAAATTAATTCCATTAAAAGGAATATGGTTTGGGAATTGTGTAATTTACCTAAAGATAAGAAGGCTATAGGATGCAAATGGATATTCAAGAAAAAAAATTAAAAGTTGATGGATCTATTGAAAAATATAAGGCCTGATTAGTTGCCAAGGGTTTTACACAAAAGCTTGGACTTGATTTTCAGAAGACTTATTCTCCTGTGGCTAAGTTCTCTTCAGTAAGAATGATATTAGTTATAGTAGCACATTTGAATTTGGAATTACATCAAATGGATGTAAAGACTGCTTGTCTGAATGAAGATTTGCAGGAAGATATTTATACGTGTTAGCCTGAAGGATTTCAGATGGAAAATAATAAAGTGTGCAAATTGAACAAGTCAATATATGGTTTGAAACAATCATTAAGATAATAGTATTTTAAATTTCATGATGTGATTGTCAAGATGGAATTTTTTTCAAACAAATTGGATAATTGTGTATATGTCATGAAAAGTGAGAGTAAATTTGTAATATTATCCTTGTATGTGGATGATATTTTGATTACCGGAAATGACATTAACTTGTTAAATAAAATGAAAAGGGAACTTAACTTGAAATTTGAAATGAAGGAAATAGGTAAAGCATCTTATATTCTTGGAACACAGATCGTTAAAGATCGGAAGTCTAAAATATTGAGTATAAGTCAAGAGAAGTACCTACATTCAGTAGTAAAAAGGTTTGGAATGCAAAATAGCACCTTAACACTACACCATATGTGTATGGGAAAAGATTAAGTAAGGACCAATGTCTTGGAAAGGGGAAACAACTTTTCAAATTAGCATATGTCCAAGTGACTAGAAGTTTGATATATACGATGTTGTGTACTATGTTGGACTTAGCATATTCTTTAAGTTTAGTACGTAGGTACTAAAGTAATCCCGAAACGACACATTGAGAAGTTGTCAAAATAATAATGATATATATAAAAGGAACATTATACCTCAAGCTTACATATCAAGTGAAAGAGCTTGAAATGCTTGGTTATGCAAATGCAGATTTTAATGGTGACAAAGATGATGGAAAATCCACTTCGGAACACTTGTTTATCTTTGGAGGAGGTATTATATCTTAGGGTAGTAAAAAGCAAATATATGTAGCTAAATACACACAGGAAGCTGAATATGTTGCTTGTAGTACAGCAACCATGCATGTTGTTTGGATCAGAAGGTTTTTGAATAATTTAAACCTTAATTTGATAAGTAGTTCAATAGATATATATTGTAACAACTAAGCTGCAATTAGTCTTATAAATAGTGGTGCTAATAACTTAAGAGGAAAACACATCGAGATACAATATCATTATATTCATGATATTGTGGAAAAAGGAGAAATAAAATTAATTTACGTTCCCACAGATGATAAGATTGCTGATCCTCTTACTAAAGGAATTCCAATGGAAAAGTTCATCAAAGTTTACTGGCTTGATGAGATTAAAGAGCATTTTCATAGATGATAGAAATGAAGAACATTCTCATGAATAATGAGAGTGAAAATGGAAATTTGTATTTTTCGTAAATAGTAAGTGTAGGCACCCTAATTTTGAAGTCACTTGGCAACAAGCTCATTTGGAAGATGCTTTGATTGCAACTACCACCCCTAAACCCTAACTCCGCCAAAACCCTAAACTCTTAAGCCCACACAAACCCACTCTAACCTAATCAAAGCAAATCAAAATCAAATAAAATCCATTTAAAACATTTAAAACCCTAATTAATTAAACAAAATCCTAATTAAAACCAAAATTAAACAAAATCCACCTAAAATCCTAATTAATTAAAACCCTAATTAAAGTCAAAATCAAATAAAATCCATCTAAATCCACCTAAAATCCTAATTAATCAAGTGAAAACCCTAATTAAGGTTAAAATTGAATAAAAACCACTTAAATCCGCCAAAAATGCAAATTAATAAAGTGAAAACCGTAATTAAAGTCGAAATCAAATAAAATCCCTTTAAACCACTTTAATCCATTTAAATTCAAGGGAAAAAACCTAAATTAAACTCAAAACCCTAAAAAAACCCTAAAGTCACTTAATTAAGTTAAAAACCCTAATTTAAACTCAAAACTTTAATTAAAATCCAAAAAGCCCTAATTAAACTAAAAACCATGATTAAAATCAAAAAAACCCTAATTAAACTAAAAACCCTGATAAAAATCTAAAAACCCTAAATTAAACTCAAAATTCTAATTTAAAAACAAAGACCCTAATTAAACTAAAAAAACCCTTAATTAAAACCCAAAAACCTAATTTAAACTAAAAAACTCTAATTAAAATCCAAAACCCTAAAAAACCCCTAAAATAAACAAAATCCAAATTTGAAGTTAACTAAACCTTAAATCACAAAATCAAAAGAACTTAATTACAACCACAAAAAACCTAAGTTAAATAAAACTTTAAAATCCCAAACGCTAATTACAAAAACCCTAAAAGAAAAACAACAATCCTAAAAAATTTAATCTAAAACCAAGTAATTAAAACCTAAATTAAAATCACAAAATCAAAATCATAAACCTAATTAAAAAACCTGAAACCAAAAATCAAAACTTAAAACCAAAAAATCAAAACTTAAAACAAAACCAAAACCCTAAAACCTAAAACAACAAAAACCAAAAAAAAAAAGGAAAAGAAACCAAAAGCCCAAAAAAAAAAAACCAGGCCCGTTCAACCCAAACCACATTTTCATTTAAAACTTAGGAAACAAAAAAATAATGCTACAATACTTTCTTCCTCCCCGCAACCCGCTCACCCACTCCCTCCTTCCCCACGAACTGGCCAACTGCCAGCCACGACGCCACAGCCCCAACTGCATCTTCCACCCTTTTTTGAGCTTGAGAAACCACCCGGAGGAAGGAGGTGGAGGAGGAGAACGGAGGAAGGGACAGAGAGAGGGCACCCAGAAAAACAGACAGAGAGCATCCATTCGAACCCCAGACCACCTAGCCATTTTCACCATATCCGGAGTTCCTCCTCCATCACCTTTGCAACCCAGGAGCCTCACTGAAACTAGGGCTGTAAATGGGTCTGGTTGGGTCGGGTTAGAGGTCTACCCTAACCCTAACCCGTCCTTTCTTAGCGGGTAACGGGTCGGGTTAATACCCGTCTTACAAAATTCTAGCCGCTACCCTACCCACTACCCATTAGAATAACAGGTGATGGGTAGGGTTAATGGGTGAAACGGGTGACTTTTTTATATTGTTAAAATCTAAATTT
>JAMKQA010090454.1:0-12978 GCA_024699735.1 Posidonia australis
GTTAACTCAGTTCTGTCAGCTATCCCTACATACTTTATGTCTGTCCTGCATATGCCAAAACAAATTCAGAAAGAAATAGACAAACTTAGATTTAACTTTCTTTGGAAGTTTGATCCATCTACAGATCACGGTTCTCACCTTGTTAATCAAGGTGCAATTTGTAGATCAAAGAGGCATAACAGTTGGGGAATCCTTAATATCCGGAACTTCAACCTAGCCTTGAAATCTAAATTGGTTTGGCAACTACTTAACAGGGATAGTTAGGCTATGTGGATTGGGTTAGTCAAGGCCAGATATATGAAGTTAGGGATTGGGGCGTTACTTAACTCCTCATCTACCCACTGCTCCCCCCTATGGCAAATTCTTAAACGCACCTTCCCTATAGTCAACTGTTTTTCCTCCTTCCATCTGGGAAATGGGAAGGAGATTCTGTTCTGGGAACAGAAATGGAGGAATGGGGATAAACTAAAATTTCTGTTCCCTCTACTTTATTCAATCTGCAAAAGGAAAAAAGCATCCGTGCTAAAAACACATCAAATCTTTAATACTGATATTACTAAATTGCTGGATCATTCCAGCATTGTATCCTGTGACTTGGATACATTGCAATCTCAATTGGACTCCCTGTCACATATTTTGCAACTCACTACCTTTGGTGTGGACAGGGATGCTATCTCTTGGACCCCTTCTTCGTCTTCTAAGTTCACAGTAAAATCTTGTTACTCAAAATTGAATGATGGTGGGCTAAGATTCAGCCTTTTCAAGCAGATTTGGAAAACTTTAGCTCCACTCAAAATCAAATTATTCTCATGGCTAGTAATGCACAATAAAAACCTCTCTAAAGAAAATCTTCTTAAGAGAGGGTGGACTGGCTCACCCATGTGTGTTTTCTGTAACCACAATATCGAATCTAATAGACATCTGTTTTTGTTTTGTGATTATGCATCTAATATTTGGCAGTTCTTTTTATGCCACAGACTTTATCCTGGATATACTAATTTCGACCACTTATATTGGCATCAACCTGCACTTAAATTTCATCTAAATGACTCTCATTGGTTCCTTCTGATCCAGGCTATCCTTTGGGTTACCTGGAAAGAAAGAAATGCTAGGATTTTTCGTCAAATTACTAAGCCTGTCTTTGTTATTATTTCTGAGTTAATTGGACGAATGGAGTTTTGGTTAGAATCTCTTCTACCAGGTTTTGAAAAGGAGGACTTGCGAAGCACTGTGACCTCTATGAAGGCTGCCTGGGCAGAAAACTTCTCTGCCTCTTCTGATGCTCCCCCCACCTCCACTGACTCCATTATCCCCTTGGCTGCTGCTGCCCCTGTTGAAGCTATGGAGCAGTAGTTTGTCCCTTGTTTTTTTTTATCAGAACAATATTGCCAGCTTGCTGGCGATCTGTAATATTGGCAAGAACATTGCCTAATTTTGTACTTGTCCCCCCTGTTTTCGGGGGTTAAAAAATATCTTATATATATAAAAAAGAAAGCTTACCTTTTGTCCAAAAAAAAACAGAGGAGTCACCAAGTTTGAAACGATAAACATAAATACATAAAGGTCAATGGAGTTGTCAACATAAAGACATTAGTTGTCTTGGCAATACAAAATTCTCTTATGTTTTTAGAAAAGAAAAGAACTCCATCGTTGGATGAAGGGCTTTTTGAATAGATGATGGTAGATACCATGTATGGACTCTTTCGAGGTTAACATCAACTTTCCTCCCCTATAAAATTAAATTACTTCATTCTCCTTCTCGTATCAATCCACAAAATTCACACGTACATGAGCAAATTACTTTGACAAATACAACATTTCTTTAGCAAATATAGTGTTTATACAATCCACGATTAAGTTTCAAGTCATTGGATAGAAAAAAAACGTATGACAGAAACAAAACCATGACAAAGAACTTTCAAGTCAAAACACACAACTCTAATTAACTTTCACTAAGCATAAGCCAAAAAGATCTGATTCAATGTTAAACCATTGTAATGCTCCGATCCCAGGCACGTTACCAAGATCACAGTATCATAAGTAAAATTACACTAATTACAGTAATAATTAAATAACTGCAACTAAGGTTCACCTCTAAGAAATGATGTACGGCTAGAAGCTCCTACTCCAACATCGGAACTCAACTACACCCGACCAGCACCTGAAAACCAACCAAAGCACGCGTGAGTGACATCTAAGTCACCCAATATGCGCCTAAAACACGCACACAACAAAATCCAACAAAATTACTAAAAACACAGTTTTTAATTTATAAACCTTGGTTTTCTTTTGAAAATCCATTTCAAAACATTATTTCCTTTTTTTCCTTTAAAATCACTTGGGAATCCATTCCCAAAGCCACATTCTCTTTCCTTTCAAAACATTTGGAAATCATTTTCCAAAACCACGCACTTTTTCAAATCTCATATTTCTTTTCAATGCTTGGGATTTTTTTCCAAAACCAAAGCCATTTTCAAAACTCATTCTTTCCTTTATACATTTTTAAAACCATTCACATATCTCGAGAAAACCACATTCTCGACCAGATCCAGCCTAAAACACAATGCCTCATAGGGTTCAAAACCAAAATCACAAACACTGACTGGTAACTGGTTAAAACACAATTCTTATTTAATTTTAGGATTTTAGGATCAATCGCAAGTTCAATCCTAGCCAAACCACATTTCTTTCATTTTTACAAAACCACACATTTTTCTTATTCATTTCCACTTTTCTTATTAGTGTTACCTTGATCAGGGGTAACCAGGTACACAAGTAGTAGGTGAGAACATCATTTCTCCTACCTCCTTGCACTACCGCGATGAAATTCCCCATGCAGGATGACACCGCCCCGATCAACCAACCTCAATTTTATTTCATAAGTACGGGATACGTCTTTATCTAATGTCCCATTGGTGACCCAAACAACTGGGTTCAATAACCTAGGCTCAGCCTACATCGTCACAAACATTAGTAGCCACAGTTGTGTCTGACAATTGATATTTTTTTACAATTCGTCGACACCATCCACTCGTGGTCTCACACTGACAATCATGGTCGTACCTGATAATTGGTTTCTTTAGAGTGTCATTTACCATATTGCCGACACCAACCCCCGTGATTCCACAACATATTATTAGTGTTTTATTTTCAAAAACTCTTAAATTTTCCTTTCAAAGCCATTTTCATTTCATTCTCTTCGTTGCAGGAATCTATCCATGCAACATATGACCCTCTATTAGGGTCCCAGTTCAATTCATGAAAAACCATGATTTTAAATCATAAATTAGGTCTCATACCCAAAATTACATAAAACCACACATTAAATCACTTTCTTTCATTTTTAGGGCTTCAAGCCCAAAATCATTTCTAAATACACTTATTTAGATTCCATATTCCTCTATAACATTGGCATAGGGAAAACACTATTAACACATACTCATTATCCCTTTAAAATCATTTATTTCCATCATATATGTCCATTTATCTATATGGGTCAAGAGATAGAAACAGTAGACCGAAATAAAATTCGGTATATCGAAAATCACTAGTTTGATATACCGAATATTTTCAGTATATCGAAACCTCCTGTTTCAGTCGACCGAAGGTTTTCAGTCTACCGAAACCAGGCATCCCTGCACAAACTGACAGCAACACAACCCCTACCAACAAACCATTCGTTCGCTGGAAGTGGGAGCCTCTAGCGGACCCCTCAAACATACATCATAAAATATGGATAAATCATGAGGTGTAGACCCTTGAGTCTACTTCAAAATCCCTCAAACCATTCATGAATCCATTCATCATGCAGTCCATACGAAAATCATAGAGGGGGGAATCTCGTTATGAATCACTATAGCTTACATCCCTAAAACATGCATAAATCCACCAAATTTCATCCTAACCACATGACATCTACATATTCATGTCATTCATCACATTCCCAACTGTTTTACTATTTTTCTATGATTTTACATGCATTTATTCTCATTTTTCATACATTTAACATATCATGCTACAAGGAAAGAATGGAGGAGAAAGAGGGGTCGCTTACCGTTAGGTGGCACTTCGACGACCTCCCTGCACTCCAGCGCAACCTCAACGACTCACGGCGACAGTGTGCACGACTACACTCTCCTCCTCTCTCTCTAGCTCGCACACTGTCCCCCATTCTCCTTCTTTCTCTTGCGGCTGCCTTCCCTCCATTTCCCTTCCCCGTTTTATCTCCTCCTCTCACGTCACGCCAGCCTCCTATCGCATCACCTCACGTCGGAGGGGACGGGGAGACACGGGTTGCCGTCTTGTGGTGGCATGGGTCGGGGAAGAAGAAGAAGAGGACGGAGATGGGGAGAGCTCGTGATGAAAAAGGGAAAAAAGAAAGAAAGAAAAGGGAAAAAGACGGACACACAAACCAAAGCGACTGTGTATCCTTAAATCGGATTTCACATTGATCCCATAACACAAATAAGTGCACAGAAAGCCAACTAAACCCTCACACTTACAAGAAACAACAGACTATCTATTAATAAACTATTCATATAATATTACAATTGATTACATGATTTACAATGAAAATGGATAATTAGGCCTAGATGTCACATCAAATTCAATCAATTAAATAGCACACTTAATGCTAGGATTGACTTGTAAGTATCTAAGTCCTCCTATGTAATTTCTTATTCTATTTAGATTGATGTGTAAAGTTAGATCCATTTCTATGAATTTCCAGTTTCCTCCTCTATGTTATTTGTTATCACATATGGACTAGTAATGCATTTCACAAGAAACGTAACTTTGGTCCAAAAGCTTCCCTATCATTTGGCCTTTAATTCCCAGTTTCCACTTCAATTGTTGCTTCTTAGGATTATCAAAGAGTACCTAATGAAATCTAAGTTTTTGTTGTGTAGGAGGTAAGGAATCAAAACACAGAAATCCAATGGACCCCTGATAATGTAAACCAAATAATTTTTTTTTCTCAATCATAGAAAATAGAGTTCTAAGAGCCAAGGTAAGGAAAAAATCAGGAAAAATACATAGAATATTTTAAAAAAAGGAGTTCTAAGATCAATTCTAAGAACTTGGGTAAGAAAAAAATTACGGTAAGAGAAACCTTACCTATGCCTGATACAAAAGTATCCTTGAACAGTTAATCCTAGAAACCTCACCTACGCCTAATATGTCGGATACAGAAATGTCCTCGAGCACTAGGTGCTGTTGCTTGAACTCTTGAACAAAAGACCCCAACCAAAACCGATGGTCAGTCGATGCCGTTGAAATGAAAAAGAGGAAATATCGTACTTATCGTTGTTGCTTTCTTACCAGAGGAGGAGACGAGGCATATGAAAAGTGGAGGGAGAATCGAAGGACGAAGAGTAATCAATCGGTGGACGGAGAAGTGTCAAGGTTTTGGACAGATGAAGAGAAGTTTTGATGAAAATAAAAGGGAGAAGTAAAGCAATGGCTAAAATTCTTAACATTTTAATTTTAATCACGGTTTAATTTCGTGGTTAATCTATGACAAAAATAAATTTTCATTAAGATAAAAATTTTAACCATAATTATTTCTTAGTTAACCACAAAATATGACTGTAGTTAAATAATATTTTATTTTATTAATTCAAACTAATTGTATTTGTGATTATTTTTATAACTAAACGTAACAATTAGTCACGAGTTTATTATCAATGAGCAAGAACGACGGCTAAAGTTCAATCAACCACTAGTGGGAGCACGGAACAAGGGGTCTCTTGAAGAGAGTCATTCATTTCTTTTCAGTGACATGACGTATCCTAATTGATACCGTATTTGAAGCACAACAGGCGTGATTGGATCATTACACAGAGAGAAACCTCCGTTTCCTGTGTAATTTAGTGGTGCTGGAGGCGCCGCGTTTGTGGATTGGCATGGGCTTGTGTGTGTGTGGGTAAGGTAGGAGATGTGGGGACATGAGTTGAGGTCCATGTATGAGTTGGTGGGGCGTTGTCGTTGCATTCCACTGTGGAGCTTATTCGCTGTACAGTGAACTAGACCCCAAGACTCTGCCGCCATCCTACGTCGCATCGATTAGGATATGATGTACGCTTACTCCCGTCCAGCCATCTGGTAATGGCAGAAAGAGCCTCAAGGTTATGAGGCTTTTATGTAATAAATAAATAAGTACGAATCAAATATATATATATATATGTATATATAAATGTGTGTGTACATATTTGATTTTTAACTAAGTATATATTTTTAAGTCAAATTTGATGGATGAGTAACACATCCACCCTAGAATTAACTGAACCATTTTCGTTTCAAATTTCAACCGGCACATCCACAATTTCGTCACACTTACATTTTTCTCCAAATCCTAACAATTGGGTGTCCAGAACCACTTCCCATTTTTCTTGTTAACAGTCAACAACTAGATCTGCGCACGTAACTTCCCACGGTTACTTACGCTTGGCCAGGATCCTCCATTTATTAAGAATCCTTCTGCTGTACCTCTCTACACCTTCTGTGCGAATTATCGTCGTGACATCTCATGGGTTGCCCTCGACAGCTGGTAACAGAGTAACAAATGGTTAGACACTTAGAATGTTGATTAAGAAAAATAGAAATAAATAAAAAATAATATTAATATTTTGAAGTGATTTTTTTTTACAGATGAATAAATATATATAAGAATATATTCTAATTTGAATAAAAAGTAGAATAAGTACTGAAATAAGTAGAAAATATATAAATTAATAATAATCAATTTGATTATTAAGATATATATTTACTTTAAAATATGTATATATCATATTATTTATGTATTAATTTTTAAACAAAAATAAAACATACCTTATACATACATGTCTTAGAATAATTTCGCAGAATAACTTTATTCTACCTTTACTGTGGAATAGTTATTATAGAATAAGTAAGTTAAAATAGGAATTACTATTCTTAGTTTATTCTGATTTTTACACAATCAAATGAAATAATAATTCTTATTTTAAAATTACTCCACGTGTTATTCCTAGAAGCAAAGAGAGGTAGAGTTTCGTTTGTTTAGATGTGGAATTATTTAATTGCTATTAGTTGAATAACAAAATAAATTAATCTTGACATGTGGACTTAAAACAAAATCAAATGAATCGTGACGAGAAGAAAAGCTGGATGGTGCAAGAATTACTAATTATTTTTTTCTAATTTATGGTCAACACTCAACTAAAAGTTTCTCAACTACTCACCATAGAGACGAAAAAATAAATCAGGAAAAATGGAAATAAAGGACCTGTTTGGTTGGTGGTTTTAAACCACTAACCAATATTTTATTTATTTAAAACAAGAGTTTACAAACTAAACAGATTTTATTTTTTTAGCTGATGTAGCACATAAATCAAAATCTATTTTTGAAAAAAGTCAATAATTGAAGCAGGTTTTTCAACAACATGAGAGAAAAAGTCAATAAATGAGCCATGATGTACTAAAAAAAAACCAAATAAATAGATTTACCAAACATGATTTTTCCATTATAAAAAAACCTATATACCACTTACAATACAAATTATTTAATACACACAAAAACTGAAACAACTAAACAAATGGGATAAAATGGGAAAAACGGGACCCAAAATGAGTCATCAGATAACGTTGTTATTGCATAAAATAAACTTTCAGCAGTACAGGCGTAATACAGCAGTACTCTCTGGTCCAGGATTCCAGGATAAGCAAAGGCACCAAGCCACCGTCTTCCACGTATACAATAATCAAATCAAGGACTATAATGTTTATGTAATAATTGAAGGGTTTTTTGCCATATATACCTCGTAAGTCTGATAATTCGCTGAATTTTCCTACACTTTCCATATTTCTTTGTATGCCATATTTCTTTTCTAAGACCTGTGATTTTTATTTCCAACGAAGCTTTGAGATGAAGAGGTCTTAGGACCTACTTCAGACTTTCATCACAAAAAAGAGAGAGAGAGCAAGTTTCAGTGAAATCTCGCTAATCAACATACACGTACGTACTTCACAAAGGGGAGAAAGATTGATATTGATATACATCCTAGGACTTACTAGTTAATAGATGGAGGAAATGTTAAGAGGTTGTCTTCGAGTTCCCGAGATATAAGTTCTAGGGTTGATTGCTGGAATTCATGCAAAGATCAGGAAACTGCACGTATATATCCATTATTGTAGTTACTAGAACTCAGGAGGCGGAAGGTGGTGGACTGGTGCGGTATTTGAGATTTTTCAGCGTTGAAAAAAACAGAATTTACTAAAAACCAGGAAAACTCGCTCTGGTTCCGACTTTCAAAACGAGAGAATCTCTTATCCACGTCCCAATCACTGTGCATTGTGCAACCATCATGCATCATTCTTTTTCCGCCTTCCTCATCCTCACATCATCTCTGTAAAAAGGAAAAAGAAAACTTCTTTTTTATATCATCAGGTGGGAAAAAGGGGAAAAAAAAGAAGGGAAAATCGAGAAGAAGTAGCGGCAGTAGAGGTGGGGAGTGTTGGTACTAGATGTAGTGCTTTCGTTTCTACTTCTCCCCTGTTGTTATTTGTTTAATGTTGGGTTGGATTTGTTTGTAAGGTAAACTTTAGAGTTGATGTTGTGTTGTGTTGCAGGTGTGGCGGCAGTGGGGCGGACAGTGGCAGGGCAGCTGTTGTGCTCTCTTCGTACAAACCGCTCTTCCGCTTTTAAACGCAGTCAAGCCTTCACAACAAACCAACAAACAAGCCAACCAAATCTCACTCCATTATACCACACCCCTTTCTCTCTCTCTCTCTCTCTCTCTCTCTCACATTCATTCTCTGTGGTTTTCTTTTTGCTCCTTCTCACCTCCCCATTTTTTGTGTTTACTAAAATCCATCAATCGTCGTTGGGGGGGGGAAGGAAGGTGTGCGGAAAAGCTGCGGTTTTTTTTCTGAAACCGCTTGTTGATTCCACAGAACCATTCTGTGAAAGATCGTGTCTTTCTTTCTCCTTTTTCTCTCTAGATTGCCAGTGGGGAGAAAGACAGGTGGGAAAGCTGCGGGTTTTCGAAAACCAACAGTGGTTTGTTGCTTTGAGAGAACAGGAGCAGAACCATACTGTGAAGTGTGGAAGATTGCTCCCTTTTTTTTACCGTACTTGTTGGTTTCTCTCTCTAAGATTGCTACTCAATAGAAAGTAGGTAAGAAAGAAAGCTGCTGTTTCTCTTTGACGGAACCATTGTCTGTTTCTTTGTCATCCTGCATTCGTTCTCGCATTATTGGGTACCAATTTCCATTTCTAATATCTTCAATACATTCTGATTCCTTCTAGGGTTTCATTGCGCTTCTAGGGTTTTGCCTGTGTAAGGATTGGAAAATAGGGAAGATCCGATCTTTATATACTTTGGTGGTTCTATCTGATCATTGTTTCCTCATTTCTCCTTACTTTTCTACCAACTTGGCCTTTTTAAAGTTTTACCCAAATTTTGTGTTTTAATCTTCTATGTTTTTTTAAGGGTGGCATCATATCGTATCTGGGGTTTGAATCGGTTTGGATTATATATTCATCTGTCAGCAGCGTGGACGTTCTTCGTCATTAATATAGCATATCCTCCTGCAGCTCTCAATTTTATATTGGAGTTCCGTTTGTTGCATCCAAATCTAGTATTGCAGTACCAAAGTACTCTATTTCTTCGTCTGCTTGGATTCCATTCCATATCATCAAGAACAAGCGTTTTTGTTGATCTAGTGACAAATCTTTCATTGGATTCTGTATTTTCCTTGTTGTTTGTGGAGAATTTTCTGTGATATAGTGATTAAAAACCCACTGGTCCATGCATGGATGAGAGAGAAGCCATGGCAATGTCTGGTGCTGCATCATTCTATATGCAAAGAGGCTTCGGGGCCTCCGGGTGGCAGTCTGGACTTCAAGGACCACAGGCTATCCGATCGTTCACTAGCCCCAACCTAAGCATGCCGATGCAATCTTCCGATATTGGTGGAGCCTCTGTGAATTCAGCATTTCATGGAGAGTCTCCATCATCAATTTCGCCACATTTGGGCGTTAACATGGGTGGTCAGGTTGGTGTTGGTGTGACACAGGGGGAGCCTGTGAAGAAGAAGAGGGGTAGGCCGAGGAAGTATGGACCAGATGGAAATGTGGCACTGGGTCTGTCTTCGATGTTCTCACCACGGGATCCTGAGTCAGGAGCTGGTTTAGGATCTGTGTCAGGGCCTGGGTCTCCAACACCAACACAGAAGAGGGGTAGAGGAAGGCCTCCTGGGTCAGGGAAAAAACAGCAGTTGGCCTCTTATGGTGAGAATTTATATTACAAAATTCTGTATTTTGACATTGAAGCAATGGTTTGTTTGTCAAATGCTTCTCTATTTATCAATGAATTAGTAGTGAATAGTTCAGTTTGTTATTATCATATGCTTCTAGTGTACATTTATTCAAGTAGGGTTCTGAAAGGTTTTCTAAAATATGCTCTAGGGACTAGAATTAAACTTAAATTTGCATTCAGAATGTGCAAGTCTATCCCAGTGTGTCTATCACCTAATTTTGTCATGTAAAACTTTGAACTTTTCTTTTACTAAAAGCCTGGATATGAGCTGAATTCTCAGTTAGACTTCTTTTTGATGTGTAATTTTTCCTAGAAATTGTTCATGAATGTTATACTTTTTTTTTGGAAGAAGGATGATATAAATGAATGAGTTTATTGTTTTCCTTAATACACAAGTATCTTCCTCGCTAATTTTTACATCTTCGTATTCTTGGTTTATCAACCAAGAGTTTCACTTATTTTGGGCAGCCCACTGTAGACTGCTGGTTCATTGCATGTAGCATACCATTTTAATCCCTCCCTAATGGAACAAGTGGGACTTAGGGAAGTCACACATAGACCATGTAGAAGGCAGCTTCATACCAGGATATTATGTGGTTATGATTCTAGTCCAGTTGTACTTAGCATGGTGTGGTGGCTAATGGCTTTTCCTTGTTACCTTATCTATGGCTTTTCCTTGTTACCTTATCTATGGCTTAAATATCTTCTAGTCATTTTTATCCTTGCTATAGGCCATGATTACACACACAAGAAAACAGGCTTGAGTTATCATTATTGGAAGATTTTCTTTTTCATTTTGAATCAGGACTTCTTGTACAGGGTGATTTTCAAACCAACCAGAAAATGTTATCATTTATCTACTATATAGAAAACATGAATCTAAATTTTGTATGTCATGGGAATGTGCTGTTACTCATCTGATTAGCCATTTAATCCCTCTTTTGTCTCACAGCCCTTGCCAAGCTTAGAAAATGAAGTTTACAGTATTTGATACGACCATAGAAGTCTATTATGTTGTATTGATCTTCATTGGAAAAGGAGATCATTTGATATTTATTTATCTACAGTCATCATTTTTGTCTCATTACATAGCAATTTCTAAGTATCAGTTTTTCTTTGTGTACTCTGTATTTGTTTGGCTCTCTACTCTTGATTATAGAGTACCAAACTGTATTCAAATGTCTCACTCGGAATGGTTAATGGATCTTCTCAGGTGAATGGATCTCCTCCTCTGCTGGAATAGGATTTACTCCACATATCATATTGGTATCAATAGGCGAGGTATGCTAGATACTACCTTTTGTGATTCTTCAACAAGTCATTCTTCTATGAGATGTCGTAAAAGGTGAAAAAGGCGAATCCAGTGCACAAGGCTCTCACAAATGTTGGCTAATAGTGAGGGTTCATATGTATGTAGCCATATGCTGAGATGTTATCTCTTATGTCAAATGCTTTGATTCTAGATGGGATGCTTCTGAAAATTAGTTGTTGCCTTTATTGCCACACAGGGACATTGTTTATTCTGTTGTGGTGTTCTATTGTAGTTTTCTTGTTTGTATTAAATGACCACATGTAACTATGCTCTTGTGGTACAAATCCTATGGTGAGTGACACTTGTATTTTCTCTGTTCAGGACATTGCAGCAAAAATAGTGTCCTTTTCTCAGCAGGGGCCAAGAGCTGTCTGTATCTTGTCTGCAACTGGTACAGTATCAACTGTGACTCTTCGCCAATCTCCTAGTGGCACTGTGACCTTTGAGGTTATGACTGTGATATTCTCTTTCTCTCCCTCTTGCTCTCTCTTCTCTCTATCTGTGAAATGTTTGCCCGGCTACCAACAAATTAGCCTAATTTAGCTTGCAAATGTGCAGTCCTCTGGTTTAGATCTTACAATAGATATACTTTCTTATAAGCTTTTTATTTTGTTTGTTTTGAAAATGCATCTGCTGATTTTTTTGTTAAAGAGTATAATTCACGTGTTAACATCTAAAGAAGTAATATGTTGGTTTTACTTGAGGAGAATATTTTCTCCGAAATGCTATTCCAGTTTCATGTCTGCATGCTAGACAAAGTGGTATTAAATTTGAATTGGGCATTTGTTACTCGAGTGGGCTGTGCTACCAACAAATTTGCCTAACTTAGCTTGCAAAGGTGCAGTCCTCTGGTCTAGATCTTACAATAGATATACTTTCTTATAAGCTTTTTATTTTGTTTGTTTTGAAAATGCATCTGCTGATTTTTTTGTTAAAGAGTATAATTCACGTGTTAACATCTAAAGAAGTAATATGTTGGTTTTACTTGAGGAGAATATTTTCTCCGAAATGCTATTCCAGTTTCATGTCTGCATGCTAGACAAAGTGGTATTAAATTTGAATTGGGCATTTGTTACTCGAGTGGGCTGTGCTACCAACAAATTTGCCTAACTTAGCTTGCAAAGGTGCAGTCCTCTGGTCTAGATCTTACAATAGATATACTTTCTTATAAGCTTTTTATTTTGTTTGTTTTGAAAATGCATCTGCTGATTTTTTTGTTAAAGAGTATAATTCACGTGTTAACATCTAAAGAAGTAATATGTTGGTTTTACTTGAGGAGAATATTTTCTCCGAAATGCTATTCCAGTTTCATGTCTGCATGCTAGACAAAGTGGTATTAAATTTGAATTGGGCATTTGTTACTCGAGT
>JAMKQA010090457.1:0-12153 GCA_024699735.1 Posidonia australis
GACCGATTTTATCGGGCGTACGAGGGTGCCTAACACCTTCCTCGTGCGTAACAGGGATCCTTACCCGCATTCTGGTTTTCGTGTACTTTGTCTTTTGTGTTTTCGCATGATTTTTCATGTATATGGTTTTCCTTGTCTTCCATAATAGATTAGGTGGCGACTCCGTTTTATTTTGCTTTTTCGACGTGATTTTGCCGACCGATTTCGCATTCATTTGCGGAATCCCCTCGCCGGCATGGTTACACCACTTGACACATCTACCCACAAGTGTTGGCTTCTGAAACAGGTATTTCATGGGATCTTGTTGGCACAGTAATAGGACTGGATATGCCATCATATAGTGCCTTAAGCGTTGTGTGGCCCAGATGAGGGACAAGCAAGCTTTCTCGATTGCGGTATACTTAACTTCACAATCATTGAACTTTTCGCTTAGATAATAAATGATCCTCTCTTTGCAACCTATTTCATCATGCTGACCCAAGACTATGCCCATTGAATGCTGTATTACTGACAAGTAGAGCAACAGAGGGGTCCTAGTGTCGGAAGAACTAAGAGCGATGGTCTTACCAAGAGTTTCTTGATTTTGTCAAATGCTTCCTTGCACTCCTCACTCTAGCGGATCTGTGCGTTCTTCCTTAGGAGCTTGAAGATTGGCTCACAAATTGCTGACAACTAGGCAATGAATCGGCTGATATACTACAACCGCCCTAACTACCCTCAGACTTCTTTCTCTGTTGTAAGGGGAGGCATCCCAATGATGGCTTTAGTCTTGCTTGGATCTACCTCAATTCCCCTTTGGCTAATGATGTATCCCAGCAGTTTGCCTGATAACACACCAAGTACACACTTGTTGGGGTTCAATCGCAGCTTATACCTTCGCAAGCGATTAAAGAGCTACCTCAAACAAGCAATGTGTTCTTCAAGCCGATTCATTGCCTAGTTGACTTAGCAATCATATCATCCACGTAAACCTCTATGTTTTGGTGCATGAGATCATGGAATAAAGTTGTTATTGCCCTCTGGTATGTAGCCCCGACATTCTTGAGCCCAAATGGCATAACTCTGTAGCAGAACACTCCCCATGGGGTAATAAAGGACGTTTTCTCCATATCCTCTTCTGCCATTCGAATTTGATTGTATTTTGAGAATCCATCCATGAATGACAACATTTTGTGTCCTACAGTATTGACTACCAACACATCAATGTGTGGGAGTGGGAAATCATCCTTTGGGCTTGCTTTGTTTAGGTCCTTGTAATCAATACACATTCGGACCCGACCATCTTTGTTAGGCACTGGAACCACATTCGCTAACCATTCTAGATAAAGGATGACCTTCAGAAAATTAACTTTGTGCTGTTTCATTATTTCCTCCATCAATTTCAAGAGCCAATGTGGTCACCATCTATGCAATTTCTGTTTGACTGGCTTGACGTCATGTTTAAGCGGTAATGTATGTACACTACCTCGACGTCTAGCCCAACCATGTCATCGTAACTCTAGGCGAAGATATCTGCATATTCTCGGGGAAGCTCGACAAGTTCTGCTCTGCCATATGTTGTGAGTCTAGCACTTATACGCACTTCCTTGACATCTTCATTAGTGCCAATATTTATAGTCTTAGTTTCTTCTTCTACATGCAGGTTCAGGCCTTCGGGATCATCATCGTAAGGCTGGAATTCTAGTGCATCATGACTTTCCTATTCTGTTTCTGCATCATCTTCTTCTCCGTATGCAATAAGCTCAGGAAGGACTTCTTGCTGGCATGACGGATCCGTGTCTTCAAAGGTGCACACTTTCTCTACATTCTGCCCTTGATGGTGTTTAAAGATGGTTACTGTAAGCCTAGTTTTCTTGTATGCACCTCTAATGATCTTAGATTCTGCTATTTCCAAACTTGTAGGGGTATCCAGTTGTTCTACTTCTTGTAGACAAAAGGTTTTTTTTTATGATGTCCATGTACAACATGTGCAACAAGTGGGCAGCTGTCCACTGTCTGACTGATGTGAGTGCTGCCAGCTGAGTTCCCTCCTTAGCCTAACTCAGGATCTTTTTTTTTTGGACCCCACTACTCAAGTGGGGCCAGGACTGATAATACCACCTAGACCCGCCTCCCAGCTGATAGGAGATAAACTCCTCTAGTCTAGCGTTTAGGGATCTGCTCTCCTCTAGGGTCATGATCGCAGACTGACCCTGTGAAATTGACTGCTCCACAGTGTATTCTGTCATTATTGCCTTTTCTTTCTTGCACCTAAGCTCACTTTGCGCATCCTCAGCCAATACCGCCAACTACTCTTGAAACAAAACTTCCAAATCGCTGAGCATGCTATCAACCTGTGCTACCACAACATCTCCCTCATCCTCTTCGAAAGCGAAAACCACATAATAGGCACTAGTAGTTTTTAACACCTTAGACGATGATTCTGGCTGCCCGACTGCAACCTCTTCAAGACTGACTACTGCTCTGATGCTACTACAGTTGAATCTGCCCCCACTGAATCCCAGACTGCAGCTGGATTTATAGAAAGCCCTTCAGCTGATTCCGAAGGTTGCAATGCCAGCATGGCTATCCCTGTTGACATGGATGATGTCGAACCCATTCTAAATTCCATAATTTCATCCTCTGAGTAATAATCTTCCACACATATCCATTCTATCCCATTGACTGGTTTATCCTGCTCAAGCTCTACAAGCACAAAACTCGGATTGGGATCTAGCAATCCTGCACTTACAAAGTTAGTTAAATCTCATGGAATAACGAGCTTTTGGAACTTATGATGCTTTACGTATCCGTCTTGTGGTTTCCACTCGTATCCTAGTCCTTCACACTCTCGTCTTCTCTCTTCGGCATTGGTCCCGTGATTCCTTGGCCATTCCGCCCGAGTGGTGCTCCCTTCTCATACCCCCATCTCTAACTTAGATTCTCGACCATCAAAAAAGGGTTGCCAAAAGTGGCCAAATGACTGGCATGCTCGAGAGTCAGAATAAAATTGACTGGTTCAAAACGGTCGACACGGTAGAGCACATTAGAAGGATTGGAGTCAAAATAGATAGTATGGAGCGACACTGAAGAAACTACCTCAACCTTCTCCTTTACAAGGTTTTCCACCATCACAACGACAATGTGATTGTTCCAGTGGAACTTAATCATTCAGTGAAGGGTTGAGGGGATAACCTGATGCTTGTGGAGCCAACGGCACCCAAGCAGATGATTGAAAGATGGCTCGAGGTCGACAACATAGAACTCGACCTCGAAATGAGTAGGACCAATGATTAAGGGAATGATCAAGATCCCTAAAGCATCATGGTGCGTGTTATCATATGCCGTCATCCCTTTCACGGCTGGAGTAATGTCCTCAGATTTAAAGCTAACCTGGCTTGCGATTCGCAAGGGGCAGATGTTTAAATTGGCGCCATTATCTACCAAAGTGAGAGGAATGCGGAAATTTTGGCAATGCACCGTGATGAACAAGGGTTGATTATGATTAGTCCCTGCTGGAGGAAGCTCTGAGCTAGAAAATGAAATGACCAGTGGCGCGGCTATCATCCCTACCATGTTCTCCAAGGTTGATGGTTGTATGGTTGAGGAAACATGAGCGGCCTAAAAAACTCGGAGAAATGCCACTCAGTGTTCAACCGATGTATGGATTAGGTCCTAGATGGTGATGTCTACTTTGACTTTCTTTAACTGGGTAGCGATGTCAACTACAGGCGTGTCAGTCTTGGCAGTGATGGGGTTAGCTTTTGTGACTATCTCTTCAGGGATTGGACTGAGAATGTGGATTTTTTCTTGGAAGGATGAAGTCATGGGTTGGCTGGTTTTGTTTGCCAGAACCGGGGCCTTGTATACCTTTCCCGACCACGTTACCTCAACACACATTTCTGTGGTATAGCTATAAGGCATGCAGTGAGTATCTTGTGTCAAGTTAATGACCATAGGAGCATGGGCCCTCAATTCCACAAGGACTAAAATTGGTGGAGTAGGTATTGGTGCTTGGTGGGTCAGATCATGCCTTGGTTTGGCTAAGAGAATAATTATTGGTGGGGTGGATTGCATGGTAGGTCTGGCAGCCGCGCGCCTCGGTCGGGCAGTCAGTTGAATCATATTGACTAGAGAATTAGAAGCTTCACTGAAGGATTGACTCAGTTGATAAGAGAATGGATCTGAGACATCATGGATGAGGAGAGAAGGATCAAAAGGTTCAGACTCACCAAAAGAAAGGAAATGGACTCCCGACATTCCCAGTGCATGCTCAAACAAAGGCCGGTTGACTATGTTGCTAGATGTGGATGTAGGTGAATGAGGTGTCTGTGCAGCGGGCGTAGACTCTACCTCCTGTGTGTTAATGATGATGACCTTTTGGTCAATCAAGCCCTAAATTGCATTCCAGAGTGTTTAACAATTATTTGTAGAGTGCCCCGCGACTCTATGGTAACTACAATATAAATCCGCTTTAAACCACGGTGGAAGTGGGTTTGGCGGTGGGCGGATTTGCGGAAGCTTCAGTAGTGACACTACCTTAGGAAATATGACACTCTGTGGCTCAACCAGAGGAATGTAATCTCTCTTAGGTCATGGGAGCCACATTGATCCTGGGTAGCGCCCTTGCCGTGCTGGTAGGGGCTGGTAGACTGACTTGGCGGTGGTAGTGATTTGTGATGTGCGTGGTACCCTAGGTGTAGGAGTGTAAACAACCTGATTCTGTGCTGGCGAACTCACCACACTGGCTGGCATAACGAGAGCCCCAACATATGCCATAGCATTCCTAGCAAAATCATTCTTCTAGCCGTACCCAGTGTTGGATCCGTTGTTGTTGCTAGTTCAGCTTGAAGCCATGGTCTGCTTTGCGAATGTTGCTGATACAGGAAAGCATCCACTATTTAGTGAGCTCCCAACTCGTGTGCCAGCTTTGATTAGGGATGCAAAGGTGGAAATAGGCTGGATGCTTAGCAGAGTCCCAGTGGCTGGCTGCGCTCCTCGAATTATTATTTCGATAGACTCTTCATCAGAAGGTTTATCGCAAACTTGCAAAGCGAGGGCTCGCCAGCACTTGACGTACTCCCCGAACGGCTCGTGGGGCTTCTGCTTTATGGCGACTAGGTCCTCACGCTTTAGGTCCATGTTGAGGTTAAAAGAGTACTGCTCCAGAGAAGCATGGCTCAGATCATTCCAGGTCTTTATGGTGGCCATATCCAGAGATGTGAACCATTTCAGAGCTGGAGCTGTGAGGCTTTTCTAAAAGAGGCGAATGAGAAGTCTCTCGTTAGCCTGCAACTGTGCGAGATCGCCATAGTATGCACTAAGGTGTGAAATTAGGTAGCCTTTCCCATTATATTTATCAAATTCCGGGATATGGAAGTTCGAAGGGACTATTGCCTCTGGGAAATAACAGAGGTCCCAGAAGGAATACGATTGGCTGTCCCCACCCTACACTTGTCGTAGAGCATTCTCTAGGTCATTCATCTTGGCGAAAAGTGCATTTTGGGTTGTTGCTGATATTGAATGTGCAGTTGGGGCGGGTTTCGCGTACGCTGTATCTATAGCACCCATGTGCTCCTCCAGATCTATCATCTCGCCACCTAATGCCGTGGCATGATGACCAGCGTACCCGTGCATGTGCGCTATTTGTGGTGGTGTGCATGCTAAAGCCTGTATCTGATGAAACGGTATAGAAATGTTATGCTGTGCTGGGCTTGTTGTTGTGTGTGGGAGCAACAACTACTAAACCGGTATGGTCGAGTTCACAGGCCGGTGTACTCCTGTCAACCCAAAAGGCGGACCACTAGTAGGGGGAGGAATATGCTGTGCATGCTGTGGTAGTGACACTATCAGCTGCGGGAAGTTGTGGCAATGGTTGCAGTGATGGTGTGACTGATGCAACATGAAGTGCCTGAGTAGGCAAAGCGGGGTCCTCAGGAATGGGACAAATAAGCACAGTCAGAGCAGAATCCAAAGAGAAGGCCATGTTTTGCAACTTCTACGCAAGGGCCAGAAGTTTCTAAGATTGTACGGTGATGGAACCATCAGTAGCAGTACTGAGGGCTAGAAGAGCAAGCGGTAGGGATGTCATAGGCGGCTGGAAGTTCAAAGATGCTGCTGGTTGAATTCCTACAAAAGAAACAATCACAGTTAGCTGTGTGTCAAGTGGAAGAGGGTCAACTGAAGGACAGGACATCATCAGATTAGATGCCCTAGTGTTAGTCATGGTAACCACCTCAACCACGGGCTCCAGACCAATAAGGGTCTGCAAGTGTCCCAAAACCAGCGGACAAGGAACTTCAGGCACCTTAAAATGGCTATCATGGAGTGCAGATGGAATGACTGATGTCAAAGTAAAAGAAGGAGGAGGGGAGGAAACCAGAATCCCCTCCAGAGCAGCTAGTGCAAAGGTCTCAGAAGCTTGCTAGGCCATAACGGACAGCGAACGGGTAAGGATGGGGCTGCGATTGCAAAAGAGAGGATGACGCCTACGAGGCGCTATCGTCGGAAGTGACAAATATCTTGAGAAAAGACAGTCAAGAACAGTTTCTCAAGACTGAGGTCACAGAAAGGAACTCCCAGGCTCAAACCTAGAAACTCGCACACAGAACTCTATACCTGACAAAGGAAAAGAACCCAATGTGTCAGTGAAGAAGTGAAGACAAAACAAAAAACGAAGTAAGTTAGCTATGCAATCTTTTGTTAGGTTGGCATGAATGGCACACATGTACATGAATGCTACTAAAATGTGCTTTTTCACCATGCATGTCCCACATGGGGTTGACCATGTGGGACGCACTCATGGGTTTAGGTTTTGACTCTAGTCAAAAAAGTAAGGTTCCCGTTCTAAATCATGGTCGTAGCGCAGGCATTGAACGGGTGGTGCGTTGGTGGCCTCGTCTCTTGCAGTAGCATGGAGCTGTATCAGGTACTAGCACCGACACGACCCCAGAGAAGGGGGACAAACTAGCAACATGCCCTATGCCAAAGCTATAGAATGGGCTGCTAGGATTGTCCTTCGCAAATTGTGGGTGGACTCAGAGGAGAAGATGCATGCCCTATATGATCAATCATGCGATTTGCTTTTGTGTCTATTACTTGCATTTTATTAAACCATTGGGAATTGTGAGTATTGGTCTCTAGTTATGCCTTATTATTTGTTAATTTGAGTTTGTGTGTTTTATTTTAACTAGATAGGGAGGCAAACATGTCTCTAATCTCCTAATCATGGTAAATACAAATAAAGGGAAGAAAACACACAATCATGGCATCAAAAAAGTCAATTAACAAGCAAAAGGTGTGAACATGGCATTTGCTAGTGTAATGCTCACAAGTAGGTGAATAAAACCAAGTATCAACAAAAAAAGCATGAATTAGGTCATGTGCATGTGTGATGGCATAGCAATAGTGTAAAAAGGCACAAAAAAAGCATGTGCAGTCTAATATGTACAAGCAAACAGAACAAGCAAACAAACATCAAGTATATAGACCAAAGACAAGTAAGAGAACCAAAACGAAAGCCAGAATCTAGTTATTCCAAGTGGAGTCGCCAGTTCCGGTGACCATGTCGGTGAAACCCTGCACGACTCTCCTTACCGGTGTGTGGAAGCACACGAGGAGTCCCGATATGGTCACGGTAAAGATGGTGAATCTGGAGAAGAAGACTAGACTCGGAAACACCAAGGAAAGATAAGAAAGGAGAAGGAAAGGAGTCACCATCTAGTCTTTTAATGGAAAGACGAGGAAAACTAAATAGAAAAGGAAATCAAGATGAAAACAAGATGAAGTAAACATGTATGCTCCGTGCCTAATGGATGTAATGCACAAATCAATGCGGGCCAGAGAAAGGGTAAGGATTCTTGTTACGTATGGGGAAGGAGATAGGCACCCCCATGCACCCGAAGAACTCGGTCTTTATAGGTTTCCTACTTGCCAATGGTCTATTGGGTGTGTGCTTGCCTATTCTGAATGCATATACTAAAGATGACTGGAAAACATGCCAAATCAAACAGAAGAAATGAATAAAAGGGAAAAAGTTAATCCGAGGGACAAACGTAGGCAGTGAGAATGTCGCTTTACTGTATGCCCGGGGCGATGAGGAAAATTGTGAAAATCGAGAAACACTCGGAAAGCGTCACGCAAATCAAAGGAAATTAGGGAAAATAATCCTCATTCGGGACAATGCCAGCATTGTTAAGCCTATTAATGTACGCCCTCGGGCGATGGAAAGCCAAATCAAGTCAAAGTCGTGAAAGTCGGAAGAAATCCGGAAAACAATGGGAAAACCAAGCTTGAAATGAGCTAGAAATGCGTGCACAATAGGAAATCACAAGAAAATATGCATGAAAAATAGCAACAAAATGTGCAAAATGCATGTAGGAGTGGAAAAATGTAAATTCTAGGGGCTTTTGTGCAAAATTCCCAAATTCTAAATGAAAATTGAAATTATGATGCTAAATCATCAAAAATACATAGAAAAACACATTTTATGTAATTTTGAAGAAATCTGGGGTCAAATGTGCAAATCTGTGTATTTTTAGTCAAATTGAAGATTCCTAGGGGTCAAAATGCAATTTTGCCATTAAAACATGTGTTCAATGCAATTCTGTGGAAAATCATGGTAAAATATGCAAGATAAAAAGAGTCCATGTTTGGAAACAGAAAGTTTCAGGTGCTGACATATAAATTTACCCTAGAAACCATGAATTCAGTGAGAAATCTGTAAAATTCATGGGCTAAAATGCAATTTAAGTCACATTTGAGCAAATTTTTAAATTCTCATGGTTTAATTTGCAATTTAGATAGAGAAACATTCATTCAGGGTTATTTTAATGAAGCTCAGGGGTTTTAATGCAATTTAATCAAAGAAATATGCATTCAAGATTATTTCATGAAACTTAGGGTTTTAAATGCAATTTTTGAACATATTTGAGTCAATATTTGAATATCGAAGGTTTAATTTGCAAATTAGATTGAGAAATATGCATTCGGAACTATTTCAACAAAGTTCAGGGTTTTTTTATGCAAAAATGCTAGATAGATTTAAAAGGTAAGAATAGTAACACTGGGAGTTTTTGTCAAACTTTTATGCTTAGAAAACATTATTAAGAAAGCTTAGGGGGCACATTGCAATATTTTCAAATCAAACTTTATTCAAATGATTAAAAAAATGCAAGGACCTAATTGTAAGAAAAAAGGACCTACTTGTAAGAAAAGAACGACTTAATTGTACGAAAACAAAAGTTGTAGAAGTTTTATTAAAACAAAACTTATTTTTTATTTTTTTTAAAATAAAAAGGATCGACGGTTGCCGGCGACGACTACCGGAGGGGCACTCACAGGCTATCCCATGGCCTGATCTAAGATTAGACCTCATGGGGAGCAAGAAGAGGACGAAAAAGAAAGTTCCAATGGTTTGGATCGAAGATGTAACGATTGGAGTGGGCTTCCCACCTCCCTCGCCGTCTGGGCACTCCGGTGACAGCACTGGAGAAGAAGAAGGCTGCTAAAGGGCCACGGTGCATCGCTCTGGGGTCCAGGAAGCTCAGTGGTGTGGTGAGGAACATTTCCCCTCTTCTAGAAGCAAGAATGGGACACTCCTCCCATCCTCGGACATCGCTCGCCATCGACACGATCCAATTCAAGCGAGCTCGACTGCGAAGGTTGTCCAGGGCACGTGGCTTGGCTTCGATGGCTCGGAAGTGCTAGGGGTGCGCTGTGGAGTGTTTCTGGAGGCTCGGAGAGGCACTGCGGTGCTGGAGGCGCGCATCCCTTCGTTGTTTTCAGTCTTCTTCCCCGACAACAGTGAAACGTCGCGACTCCAATGAGCTTCCACAACGACTGAAGTGGGCTTTCAATGGGTGGAGAAGCAAGACGGAGGTCCGAGAAGAAGATCAAGCACTATGAGGCACGAATCAAGCTCTGGACTCGTGGCCCCAACTAGGCCATTGGAGAATCACTTCGGCGAGGCCTGGAAACTCGATTTCGACCAGAGGAGACCTCTGGAAGTGTGGGAATCAACCAAGGGAGAGAGAGGGAGACCTAGGAGAGCATTTTTAACATAAATTGAAGTCAGTGAAGGGCATACCTAGTCTGGTAGTGAAGTTGACTATCGGAGCTCGCTGGAGGCCGCTAGAGCTCGCCGGAGATGACTAGAAACTCTGAATTCTCTCCTCCACGAGCTTCCTCCTTGCTCCAAGATCACTCTGGTTGCTGTGATTGGGAGAAAAAGCTTTGGAAAGCTCTTCTCTCAATTTTCCTGAATTCCATTTTCACTTGCAAATGGGGCTATTTATAGGCTTCCAAATGGCTTGGTTGGTTGTTATGGTTAGAGTGGAAGGTGGTTAAGAAGAGGTGAGAAGTGGTTAAGGTGGTTGGAGTGAAGTGGGAAGTGGTTAAGGTTGTTGGAGTTTGACTTATGATTTAGGGTTTGACTTATGGTTTTGAATTTAATTTAGGTCTTAACCTAGGGTTTAAGGTTTGGATTAGGGCTTAACCCAGGATTTAGGATTTTTCTAGGGTTTTATGTTTTTTTTTAGTTTTTAGGGTTTTTCTAGGGTTTTATGGTTTTGTTTAGTTTTTTAGGGGTTTTCTAGGGTTTTATGGTTTTGTTTTGTATTTTAGGGTTTTACTAGGGTTTTCTTAGGGTTTTCCTAGGGTTTTTAGGGTTTTTTAGAATCTTGTTAGGGTTTGGTCCATTTGCAAGCATATTGGGATGTCTACAAGGGTTTTGGATTAATTCTGGGGTTTTGAATTAAGTTTTGAGTTAAGTTTAGCATTTTGAATTTGATTTTGGTTAGTTTTTAGGTTTAAGTTCCCATTGCAAGCATATGGAGTGTCTACAGTATCCATGGTGAAATTGGCTAGTTGACTTCGTGAATCGCCTGTCCCATGGTACTTGGGTGTCTTGGGCAGCTTGAACCTAGGCGATAGTGTGAAAGGTGGGAATCTTGACATGTCAAAGCCAACTAGTACCTTGGATGTAACTGTCGCCTCTACTAGTGCTTCTAATATCATTCTTTTAACATCTAACCCTGGAGTAGTTGATTACCCCTAGCCTTGGTACCCTTTGGCTTGTTGCAACTATTGTTGCAATAAGGTACAACATTAAGGAGGGAAGGAGGGTTGAGCCTAAGAATAGGATGGGGTATGATAAGGTGGAGTTGCCCCTAGATACGTATGTGAATAGTGGCTCAATGGGGATTGAGCAGCTTGATAAGTAGTGGAAGGGTACACTAGTGTACTACTGTAACACCCCAGTGCTACACAACAGTACAAGAACTACCCAAGTACAGCTAAAAGAATTAAATAGCAGAAATAAAATAATTAAAGCTAATCACCTAGACCAGTGTGCGACAAACGTGGCTCAAAAAAGATGCACCAGACTAGACTACACCTACACCTAAGCACCTGAGACAAGGGGACAAGGAGAAACACGCATGATTAACAGTACGTGCCCCAAAAACAACACTACAATCCACTAAAAACCATTGCTAAACAACAATCATTGCCTAAACCACATGTTCAACTAGAAAACATGGAAAACAATGGCATTTCAAACTTTCTTTTCTTTTCTTTCAAAACCTCATGCTCGTTCATAAACATTTATTCTCAACATCGGAGAAACAAAACATTTCATCTAGTTTCCTAGCCCAAAACACTATTTAAGAACCATTAGCACAATTTATAACAATCCGGGTTAGGAACTAGTCCACACACACAAATTAACACTTTTCCAATCCACAACTGGTCGCATCACCCTAGCCACAAGCAATCGACTTGGCCTCAAGCGGCTGGTGAGGATTCCATGTCACCACACCCACACTGCAGTGCTGCAATGAACCACCCCATACTAGAGTTCAGCCACCCCGGCCGCAGCCTCAAAATGTACCCTCACGGGAACAAAGCACGGAGTGCGTCCTAGGGACGCCCTGGTGCCCGAGCACCTGGGGACTCTAACCCCCGCCCCGTACAGCATCGGCATTGAGGGTAGTCCGGGTCTCTCATGCCACGGGTCCTACAGTACCACCACAGTCCCGAGGATCCTACCCCGGACCGCAAACTCGGCAACCACATTTACCAAGGACACGTCCCCGACCTTTCTTGAGGTCTCACTACCTCGTCGGCAAGTCCTGGTTTCATTGTGGTTCCTACTATATCCTTTAATCTCTTTAA
>JAMKQA010090458.1:0-10589 GCA_024699735.1 Posidonia australis
CAACCCACATATTCATAGCATTAAGCATAAAGAGAAAACATAGAGTAATTTAATCATGACATATAATATTACATGAACTTCATCTCAATCCTAGATCTGGAAGATTAGTCACACATGATTACGTAAAACAATAAAATAAAAGAAGGAAAAGAAGAAATAGAAGACATAATTAAATAAAAAAACTTTTTATTGAAGGGAACCTGAGATTATATTGATGATCTTCAGGATCTCCCAAAATAGAAGAAAAGAAAGAGAGTCTAAAACCTTGCTTGCTTCCTTCCTTGGGGCTCTATATATCTACATAAGGGGTCCTTTTATAGGCTTACAATGACTTGCTTATGTTAGAGGCAAATCTGAATACAAAATTTAATCTTGAATTTTGAATACAAGATATTTACAAGTGAGAATCTTATCCAAAGAAGACCAAGTCAAAAATATCTAGTGCAAGCGTTGAGAGGCGTCGGATCTGCATCTGGGCACTTAGGAGGCATCCATGTCATCTAGGATCTTCTTTTACTTTTTCCACAGTTTGACTGATATTTTACCAATATTTAGGCACATGGAAAATGTGTGTTTGACCTCTTCACATAGCTCTAGAATTTTCCAAAAAAATCTCTTCTTTTTTGGCACAATTATTCTTTTCCCCCTTATTTTTCGTAGATTCCTTCTAAGCCCTCAAGTTCTGCAAAATTTGTACAAAACACCTCGAGTAATATTATTTATATACAAAATAGACATATATGGGAATAAAATATGCATGAATTATGAGTTAATCATCCTTCCTTCTGCTGGAACAATTCTCTCAGGCCGTGGTTTCCAAGATGAACAGAGCTAAGAAATTCATGGAAGGACTTAATCTGGTGTTGAGATCCAGAGTCATTGGCTTCAGATGTCAGACCTTGGCAGATGCCATTGAGCTGGTAAGCCGTTATGAGGATGATCGTAGGTTGTTCCAGGAAAAGTATCCTAAGAAGGATAAGGGGAGGAAGATTGACCTTCTGTCTCCTGACCTTCTGTTTCTCGACCTTCAATCACTGGAATGCCAAGTTCTGGTAATTCTGGGAAGAAATGGAAGGAGCGGCCTACATCTGGTAGGGAAGAAAGTGTTGGTTTCAGCCATGCGGGATCCAGTAACTGCCAAAATATAAGACCATGCCACGTCTATGATAAGAAGGGGCACGTAGCGGCGTAGTGTTGGCACAGGTAGAGAAATTTAGACAGTGTAGTGTGCTACAACTGTAGGAAGTCTAGACACTATTAGAAGAACTATCCCAGTCAACCGAAGCCAGAGGGAGATGTGCCTCGTCAGCCTACCAAGGAGAGAGTATTCTCCATTGCTGCCCCAGATGCTGGCCCATTAGGAGATGTGGTGGAAGGTGAGAATTAGTATGACTGCATGAGTTGAATCCTATCTTGTAATAATAGATCCTATATGTAATCAACACTATCTTTTGTTATGATTACGATTATGGTTATGATGTATTGATGTTAGGATCTTTTCTTGAGGCTGACAGGATGGCCCGAGTCTTATTCGACTCTGAGAGTTCATTTTCTTTTGTCTCCAAGTCATTTGCTACCGAGATCTAGACCAGACCAGTTAGATTGGTGTTCCACTTAGATGTAGTTACTCCATTGGGAGAACACAGTCTAGCTTGGAGATATTAGAGACCAATGGATGTTCAACTAAGAGACAGGAATTTTCAGGCCAACTTGATCTTGATGGACATGCAAGATTATGATGTCATCCTAGGAATGGATTAGTTAGCACAACATTCAACCATGATAGATTGTGCCAAGAGAAGGGTTCTGGCCGAGTGTCCAGGCCAAGGCTGGTGTGATGTGCAAGGCATCAGACCAGGTGAGCCCAGGAAGGTGATATCTGCTATCAAGGCCTACCATCATCTGGCAAGAGGTAATGTGGGTTGTTTGGCCCGTGTGACAATTTCTACTTTGCCTATGATTGGTGTTGAGGATTTGCCAATGGAGCAGGAATATCCTGATGTTTTCCCTGAGGAATTGCCTAGCATGCCACCACACAGGGAAGTGGAGTTTGTGATTGACCTTGTACCAGAATCAGGTTCTATTTCAAAGACTCCATACAGGATGGCACCCACTAAATTGAGAGAGCTCCGAAATCAGCTACAGGAATTGTTGGACAAGGGATTTATCCATCCTAGTGTCTCAACTTGGGGAGCACCGGTACTGTTCGTTAAGAAGAAGGACGGTTCACTTTGTCTCTGCATAGACTACCGGATGTTGAACTAGATAACTGTTAAGAACAAGTATCCACTGCCCAAGATCGACGACCTGTTCGATCAGTTGTAGGGAGCATCGGTGTTTTCCAAGATAGACCTGAGATCCAGGTATCATCAGTTGCGGATCAATGAACTAGATGTGCAGAAGAAATCTTTCGTGCCCGTTATGGACATTATGAGTTTCTAATTATGCCGTTCAAGTTGACGAATGCTTCGGTTACCTTCATGAACCTGATGAATAGAGTGCTCAAGCACTATTTGGACCAGTTTGTGGTTATCTTTGTGGATGACGTTCTAGTATATTCTTCGAATGTGCAAACCCACCAGAGGCATTTGAGAATCGTACTAGAGACACTGAGACAGCATCAGCTCTATGCCAAGTTCTCCAAGTGCGAGTTTTGGCTAGAGGAGGTGTCCTTCCTTGGTCATATCATCGCAAGAGAAGACATCAAGGTAGATCTAGCCAAGGTGGAGTGTAACGCCTCGAACCCAGGCACGCTACCTAAACCATAGTATCACAAGCAAAATTACACTAATTACAGTAAAATTAAATAACTGCAACTAAGGCTCACCTCTAAGAAACAATGTGTGGCTAGAAGCTCCAACTCTGGCACCGGAACTCGACTGCACCAAACTACACCTAAAAACCAAACAAGCACGTGTGAGTGACATCTAAGTCACCCAGTACGCGCCCCAAACACACAAACACAATTCTTTGCAAAACTATTAAAAATCACCTTTTTAATTTTCAAAGCTTGGTTTTCTCTTGAAAATCCTCTTTTTCTTTTCATTTGAAACCACTTAGGAATTTAATCCCAAATTCATACTCTTTTCAAAAGCCATGTTTCTTTTTTTTTCTTAAAACATTTGGAAACTAATTCCAAAACCACATTCTCTTTCAAAACATACCTCTGCATTTTCTTTTAAAACCTTTGGAATTCATTTTCCAAAACATGCCCTTTTTCAATACTTGGGATTTCTTCCCAAAATCACACTTTCAAATTCACATTTCTAACCAGATCCAGCCTAAAACACATTGCCTCTCCGGCTCAAAACAAAATCATAAATACTGGCTGGTAGCTGGTTAAAACATCATCATTATTCCATTTCAGGATTTTAGGACCATTCATAAGTCCAATCCTGGACAAACCACATTTCTTTCTTATTCATTTCCACTTTTTCTTTATTGATGTTACCGTGATCAGGGATAACTAGGCAAACAAGCAGTAGGCGAGGACATCATTTCCCCTACCTCCCTGCACTATCGTGGTGAAATTCCCGTGCGGGATGCCACCGCCTTGGCCAACTTGCCTCAATTTCCTTTTTCATATATGCACAGGGATACGCCTTTGTCTGACGCCCCATTGGTGACCCGAACAATTAGGAACAACGACCCAAGCTCAGCTTACACCGTCGGTGACCCAAACAACTAGGTTAATAACCTAGGCTCAGCCTACACCGTCACGAGCTCGGTGACTCCAACAACTAGGTACCACGACGCAAGCTCGGCCTACACTGTCTCAAGCTTGGCAACCACAGTCATGTCTGGCAACTGGTTTCATTGGAGCCTCATACTCCTACCACACTGTCGACACCAGCCCCCGTGGTTCCTTAACACTTTATTAGTGTTTCATTTTCAAAACTCTTTAAGCTTTTCTTTTCAAATCATTGCCATTTTCCATTCTTTTCGTTGCAAGACTCTATCTCCATGCAACACTTGACCCTCCACTGGGGTCCCAACTCAAATCATGAAAAACCATGTGCTTTAAAATCACAATTGGGTCTCATGCCCAAAACCACACAAAATCAACCTTTTTGTTCATTTATAGGGTCTAAAACCCAAAACCTTTCCCAAATCTATTTATTTGGATTCCACATTCCTCCATGTCATTACATGGGGAAAACATCATTTACATATGCTTAACGTACCCTTTAAAACCATTTATCCTTCACTTAAATTCATATTTACGCATATCAAGGTTAGGGCAAAAATGATAGACCGATACTAGGTTCAGTATACCGAAATTCCCTGGTTCGGTATACCGAACATTTTCAGTATACCGAAAATCCCTGATTCGGTCAACCAGATGATTTCGGTCTACCAAAACCAAGCATCCTGGCTTAATCTGTCAAGATTTTAGGATACCGAAATACCCGCAACCAAGGCACTCCCCTGTTTCAAGCGACGAAAATCGCCCAAGGTGGGAGTCTCAATCGGACCTCCCAATCACACACCAAAATTTTCCAATAAATCATGGGGCATAGACCCTCAAGTCTACTTCAAAACTCCCCAATCCATTATTCAATCCATCATTTATGTGATTCATATGAAAATCACAAAGGGGAAGAGCTCAGTTGAACCTATTGTAGCTTACACCCCAAATCACATTCAATCCCACATATTCTTCATCCTAACCGCATGATATCTATGTTCTCATGCATTACAACTCATTCTCATCATTTTTCCTATTTTTCTACAATTTCCATGCATTTTCTCATTATTTTCAAGGAAGCACGAAATGAAAGAAGGGAGGGATTGCGTACCTCTCCGGCGGCCCATGCAACTCCGGCAAGTTCACCGCACCCCGGCGTTGCCTCAGCGAAGCTCCAGTGAACCTCAGCCTCTAGTGGAAACACCCACACACTGACCCTCCTCCTCACAGCTCGCACGCCCCCTACTCTCTCTCCTCCTCCTTTCCTTTCTCGCCACTCTCCTCCTCTGCCCACTCCTGCCTCCCTCTCTTTATCTCTACCTCCTCCCGCATGGCGCCGACCATCCATCCCGTCAAAAGAGATGGGGAGGCACGGGCATCCGTCGCTGGTGGCACGGATGTCGAAGAAGACGGGGAAAGGGTGGAAGGGTATGGCTCGTGAGAGAGAGAGAAAAAGGAAGGAGAAAGAAAAGGAAAGAAAAGGAAGAAAAGACGGGCACGCAAACCGAAGCGACTGTGCATCCTCAAATCGGACTCCACATTGGTCCCAAATCATTAGCAGGTGCACAAAATGCCAACCACAAGCTCACACATCCATGAAATAACTGATTATCCTTTAATAAATCATTTATGCAATATTACAATTAATTACATGGTTTACAAGTAAAAATGGCTAATCAAGCCCAGATGTCACATGGAGGCTGTGAACAGTTGAGCCAGACCGAAGGTAGTCACTGAAATCAGAAGTTTCCTCAGCCTAGTAGGATATTATAGGAGATTTATTCAGGATTTCTCCAAGATTGCTGCACCATTAACTAGACTGACCAAAAAGGAAGTTCATTTTGCTTGGGATTGGCAATGCGAGGAGAGCTTCAATGAAGGCTCATCTAGTGTTAACCCTAGTTTTGACTTTGCCTTCCACGAGTGGTGGTTTCATCGTCTACAATGATGCTTGTGGGACTGGCTTGGGATGTGTGCTCATATAGCATGGTCGGGTGGTGGCGTATGTCTCACGCTAGTTAAAAGATCTTGAGAAGAACTACCCCACCCATGATTTGGAATGGTAGCGGTTGCGTTCGCCCTGAAGATTTGGAGGCATTATCTGTATGGCGAACAGTTTGAGGTGTACACAGATCAGAAGAGTCTAAAGTACATCTTTACTCAGAAAGATCTCAACCTGAGACAAAGGCGCCAGGTGGAATATATCAAGGATTATGACTTCAGCCAATCATACCACCCAAGGAAAACAAATGTGGTTGCAGATGCTCTGAACAGATGCATTAATGTCATGGCTAGCCTAATGATTTGTGAATAGAAATTGTTAGAAGGGTTAGTGGAGTGTAGACCTTGGAGACATTCTTAGGGAGCTACCAGAGTTGTGTTGGCAAATTTTTTTGTTCACCAGAGAATGATTGAGGCGATTGTCGCTGCTCAGCTATATGATTCTTTAGTATCTGATATCTAGTGGTAGCTGGAAGTTGGAAATGCCCCTTACTTTTCGGTTGGGGTAGACAACGGGTTGAGGTACGACTTGAGGTTATACATGCCTCAAGTGGAGGAAATCAAGAATAGTCTGCTTGACGAAGCTCACTGCTCCAAATATACCATTCATCTAGGAAGCACCAAGATGTATAAGGACCTAAAAAGGAATTGCTGGTGGCCTGGGATGAAGAGCAAAATTACTGAGTATGTGGCGAAGTGTGCAACCTGCCAGATGTTAAAGATAGAGCACCAGAAGCCTACAGGAACTTTACAGCCTTTGGACGTCCTAGTGTGGAAATGGAAAAATGTGTCGATGGATTTTGTGACGAGTTTGCCGAGGACCCGAAGGAAGAATGATACAATTTGGGTAATTGTGGATCACCTTACGAAATCGACACATTTCCTGCCAATGAGGGTGAATCTTCCCTTGGCAAAACTGGTAGAGTTGTATGTTTTAGAGATTATGAGACTACATGGCGTCCCTGTGTCTATTGTATCTAACAGAGATACGAGATTTACATTGAGGTTCTGGAGAGCTTTACAGGAGGCTTTTGGTACAATACTGAGTTTTAGTACTACCTTTCACCCCCATACGGATGGCCAGACAGAGAGGACCATCCAGACAGTAGCGGACATGTTGAGGGCCTGTGCCTTGGACTTTGGTGGTAGCTAGGAGGATCATCTACCTCTGATTGAGTTTGCATATAAAAACAGTTACCATGCCAACATTGGTATGGCACCATATGAGGCACTGTATGGTAGACCTGTAGGACACCCACTTGCTGGAGTGAGGTGGGTAAGAGATAGTTGATTGGGCCTGAGCTTGTACAACAGTACAAGGGCAAGGTGGACCTCATTAGGAAGAGGCTATTGTCTACCCAGAGTCAGCAGAAGAGTTATGCAGATAGAAGGTGGAGACCTCTAGAATTTGAGGTAGGAGACTTCGTATTCCTGAAAGTGTCACCAACCAAAGGAGTGATGCGATTCGGAAAGAGAGGCAAGTTGAGCCCCAGATACATTAGACCGTACCAGATTATCAAGACAGTTGGTGAGATGGCATACAGACTAGATTTGCCTCTAGAGTTGGCTAGTGTACACAGCACCTTCCACGTGTCCATGCTGAGGAAGTGTTTAGCCAATGCGTCCCAACTTTTACCAGTGCAGCCAGAAAAGCTGCAAGAGGACCTATCTATGGTTGAGAATGTAGTTCAGATACTAGATAGAAAAACCAGTCCTCAGGAACAAAGTGATTCCATTGGTGTTGGTTCAATGGCAACACCATGGTATAGAGGAGGCTACCTAGGAGCACGAGATGGACATACAGAGACAATACCCTTACATGTTTCATTAGAGCAGAATTTAGATGACGAAATTCCTTTAAGTGAGTAGGATGTGACACCTGGGCCTGATTATCCATTTTTAATTGTAAACCATGTAATTAATGGTGATATTGTATGAATAGTTTATTAATGAATAATCTGTTGTTCTTTGTATGTGAGGTGGTTTGTTGGCGTTCTGTGCACCTATTTATGTTGTGGGACCAATGTAGGATCTAGTCTGAGGATGCACAGTTGCCTCGATTTGTGTACCCATCTTTTTCCTTTTCTTTCTTTCCTTCCTCTCTCCCTCGCGAGCCTTGCCTTATCCCTCTTCCTTTTCTTTTCTCCCACCGCCCGTGCTACCACAGAAGACCCGTGCCGTCTCATCCTCTCCAACGTGAGAGTGATGGGGTCGATGGCCAACATGTTGCAAGGAGGAGGAGAAGATAAAGAGGGAGGAGGAAGTGGAGGGAAGGCAAGCAGAGAGAGAGAGAGAGAGAGAGAGAGAGAGGGAGTGGTGTGCACAGCCAGAGGAAAGGAGCTAGTGCGCGCGGACCATCGGTAGAAGAGGCTTTGCCAAGGAGTAAGGAAGCAAGCTAGAGTGCGGGAGGGTCGCCCGAAGGCGAAGCAAGGTACACGACCTCCGCCTTTCCTCATTTCCCTTTGTTTTGAGTAAATGACTTAAGGGCATAGAAATGGCAAGAATGCATGATAAATTATGGAAAAATTGTAGGAATGGTGGAAATGTGTAGAATGACAAGTATAGGTAGATATCATGCTAGGTTGTATGAATTTTCGTGGTTTTCGGTAGAGAATGCAAAGCATGCTACAGTGTTATGAAATAAGCTCCATGTCTTTAAGATTTTATTTCGAAATGCATGCTCAATAGATTTATGAATGGATTGAAGGGTTTTGAAGTAGACTTGGAGGTCTACACCCCTTATTTTATTTGTAATTTTTGTGGTGTGTTTGTTGGGTCCGCCAGAGGTCCCAATTCCAGCAAACTAATGGGTTTGGTGCAGGGGATGTTTACTAAAAATGGGAAGTTTGGTATGCCGATTTTGATTCGGTATAGCCTTTTTTCTCCAGTATTCGACCAAAAACCCTATTTCGGTAGATCGAAATTGTCCAGTCTTCTGTTTCAGGGGATTTCAGTCGACCAAAGCACAGATTTTCGAACGAATGATCCCCAATTCGATCGACCGTTCTGGGTGTCTGCTGCCTAGTTCGGTATATCCATCTTGTTCGGTCTACCGAACCAGATCGGTATACTGAACTAGGCAATAGACACCTTGAACGGTCGACTAAATTGGGGATCGATCGTGCTGTCAAACCAGACCCCTGGCCCATATGAAATAAAAATTTTGAAAAATGAAAGTAAATGGTTTTGAATGGATAATAAGCATGTATTAATGAAGTTTTCCCCATATGGATGACATAAAGAAATATAGAATTTAATAAATGAAATTGAATGTGATTTTGGGCTTGACGCCCCAAAGATGAATAGAAATTGATAAATGACCAGTTTAGTGTAGTTTTGGGCATGAGACCCAAATATGGTTATGAATGCATGATTTTACATGATTTTGAACGTGGGACCCAGATGAGGGGTCATGTTTGCATGGGGATGATCCCTTGCAAAGAAAAGAGGATGTATAATGGTTTTACAAGAAAACCCAAGAGTTTTGAAAATGAATTAATAATGTGTTGTGGAACCATGAGGAGTTGGTGTCAGCAATGTGGTAGGAGAATGATACTCCAAAGAAACAAATTGTCAGATATGACTATGGTTGCTAGTGTGGGACTGCGAGGAGTTTGTGTCGGCAAATTGATAAGATATCAATTGTCAGATACGACCGTGATCTTCGAGTTTGAGACGGTGTAGGCTGAGCTTGGTATATAAACCAAGTGTTTGGGTCACCAATGGGACGTCAGGAAAAGACGTATCCCCGTGCATATAAAATGAAATTGAGGTCGATTGACCGAGGCAGTGTCCTCCTGCACGGGGAACTTCACCACGGCAGTGCAGGGAGGTAGGGGAAATGGTGTCCTTACCTACTGCTTGTGTGCCTAATTACCTCTGATCAAGATAACACCAATAAGAAAAGTGGAAACTAAATGTGTGATTTTGGCTAGGATTAGACTGGTGTTTAGTCGTAAAATTCTAGAAACGGATGAGAACAATGTTTTAACCAGTTGCCAGCTAATATATGTGGTTTTGGTTTCAAACCATGTGAGGCCTTGTGTTTTAGGCTGGATCTAGTCGAGAATGTAGATTTCTCGAAATGCATAAAAAGGATTTTGTGACCATGCTAGTGGAACCCTGCACGGCTCTCCTCTACCGGGTGCATGGAAGCACACGAGGAGTCCCGATACGGTCACGACGAAGATGGCGAATCCGGAGAAGAAGATTAGACTTGGAAACACCATGGAAGGATAAGAAAGGATAAGGAAAGGAGTCGCCACCTAGTCCTTTAATGGAAAGACGAGGAAAACCAGACACACAAGAAAACCAAGAAGCAAACAAGATGTAGATAACATGTATGCTCCATGCCTAATGGATACAATGCACAAAAGAATGCGGGCCAGAGAAAGGGTAAAGATTTTGGTTACGTATGGGGAAGGGGTTAGGAACACCCATGCGTCCGAGAAACTCGGTCTTTCAAAGTTTCCTACTAGACAAATGGTCTAATGGATGTGTGCTTGCCTATTATGAATGCCCATGCTAAAGATGACTTAAAAAAAACATGCCAAATCAAAGAGAAGAAATGAATAAAAGAAAAAAACTTAATCTGAGGGTCAAATGTAGGCATTGAGAATGCCGCTTTACTGTACGCTCTTAGGCGATGAGGAAAATCGTGAAAATTGATAAATTCTCGGAAAGTGTCTCGCAAATCAGCGAAAATTTGAAGAAATCTGAGAAAATCAAATTGGGGAAAATAATCCTCTTCAGGACAATGTCGACTTTGTTAAGCCTTTTACTGTACGCCCTCGGGTAGACATGGAAAACGGGCCGGCCCGGCCTCAACAGGCCATGGGCCCGGCACGGCCCATGGCCCGCATCCGGGCCGGGCCGGGCCCACGGCCATTTTCCGCGCACA
>JAMKQA010090462.1:0-10454 GCA_024699735.1 Posidonia australis
TGTCAAAGCCGACATTTGACCCATCACGGATTATTTTTTCCCCTTTTTTCGATTTTCACGATTTTCCTCATCGCCCGAGGGCGTACAGCAAAAGGCTTACAAAGCCGACATTTGACCCATCACGGATTATCATTCCCCTTTTTTTCGATTTTCACGATTTTCCTCCTCGCCCAAGGGCGTACAGCAAAAGGCTTGTCAAAGCCGACATTTAACCCCATCACGGGTTTTTTTTTTCCCCCTTTTGATTTTCACGACTTTATCATGATTCCATGTGGATTTCTTCGCAGTTTTCATGCATCGTCTTGCACATTCATTTAGTCTTATCACATCCATACACATTAGCATGATTAGAGCATGATCCCAGCTTAGCAAACATTAATCAAACCTTTAGCAAGCAATAGGACTAGAAAGACCGAGTTTCTCGGGCGTACGAGGGTGCCTAACACCTTCCTCGTGTGTAATAGGAATCCTTACCCATCCTCTGGTTAGCAGACATCCAGCCTGCACATCTGCATCCCATGCATTCATCCTTTTGTGGTTTTCCTCGTCTTTCCCTTAAAAGACTAGGTGGCGACTCCCTTCCACTTTTCTTTTTCTTTTATCCTTGCGCCTTCGCCATCATTGGCATGGCTGTGATCTCCTCTCCACCCCCTCCCTCCGGGTCGGGCGGTTGGTCAGACGGACACGCAGTCACACTACCCTTGCTGAACTGACACAACACAACATGTCTGTTTAACGGTGGTGTGTGGATGTGTAATGTGTGCTGACCTAGATGCTGGTGAGCATGGAGACATGGATGTGGGTATTGTGCCAACAATAGAGGTCTCACTGTCAATCAAAGTTTGAACGACGTCCCGTAGAGTGTGGCAATTATCAGTTGAGTGCCCTGGGGCTCAGTGACAATTACAGTATATGTTCGCATCATACCATCGAGGGAGTGGAGTTGGTGGGGGACGTGGATCTAGGAGTCTCATAAGCGACACAACACGAGGAAAACAACGCTTAATGACTTGCCAGTGGAGTGTAGTCACTTTTAACGCAACGGCCTTGTTTCTCTTTAGGTTGCTGTCCTTGTTGAGCCGATGCAACGAGATGCACTGGCTTGACAGTGGATGATGTGCGCTTAGTGTGTAGTGATGACCTACGTGTTGGGACCTGATCCTGATGCTGTGGTCGCTTCTGAGTATGCTGTGCTAGGTGTGGTGTTGAGCACGAGAGCAACAACTGTGGTATCGATACAGCTTCCAGTGATGGACTCGAGAAATGCCATACTCTCGCACAGCTAATGGGTTGATTCTTAAGTGACTGTGATGCATGCTATGACCAATGCAGTTTTGGTGCAGGAGGTAGAGATAACGCCCCCATCGCCGAAGTAGTGTGATGCTCAGGTGATGGTATGGGCGATGGTGTAGTGGGGTGAGCCTGCAATGCTATAGTGGTCTGCATTGGAACCTCAGAGGTCGAAAGAGGAGGACTCTCAACATGATCAAGGGAAATGGCCATGTGCTCGAACCCTCGAGCTAAAGCTCACAAGTATTGAGCCTGTGTGGCCGAAGACCCATCAAAAGATAAGTCTGAAGGCAAGAGTGGAACAGGAATGTCCCTTAAAACAGATGAAACCGTAGTTGATTGTTCTCCTGAAACAAGAGGGCCCGAGAGATATGGTGCAGTTGGTAAAATTTCTAGGACTCGTGTGGTAGTCACCGCAGTCGAATCAATGACAGGCCCTAGACCAGCTTGTGTCTTCCACTGTCCTGGAAGTGGGGATAAGGATTCTCCATGATTCCCAAATCAGGACGCATAGAGGGAAGAAAAAGCAGTCAAAGTGAGAGAAGGAGGATCTGAAGGTGGATCCCCCTTCAAAACAATAATCGGAGGCTTGCGGGTCTGCAGGGCCATGGCTAACCGCAAGTGAAATAAAAGGAGATGCTGAAAAAGACAAATGCATGAGCTCTAAGACAAGCTACTGTCAAAAAGTGACCAATAGCTTAGAAAAAGCAAGAGAAAACAACCACGGGAGGCCGCCCATGACAGAGACACCCGAGCTCCTTGCTGAGGACCTCATAACAAGCTACCTGAGAAAATAGGCAGGAAACAAGTTTCAGAACCAGAACAACGACGTAAAGACAAATGCGAGTTATTAAAGTGGCATGCCATGACACACAATGTAGATGAATGTCCTAAAGTGCACTCTCTTACCATGCGTGTCACATATGGGGTTGACCACACGAGACTCACTCATGGGTTTGGGTTTTGACTTTGGTAAGAAAAGTAGGTTCCCATTCAAAATCCTGGTCGAAGCGCAGATAGTGAACAACTAGTGCGTTGGTGGCCTCGTCTCTTGTAGTAGCATGGAGCTGTACCCTCTACTAGCACCGACACGACCCCAAACATAGGGTGACAATCTAGCAACACGCCTTATGCCAAAGCTATAGAACGGGTTACTAGAATTGTCCTTCGCAAACTGTTGGTGGACTCAGAGGAGAAGATGCATGCTTTCTAAAATGATCATTCATGCAATATGCTTTTGTGTCAATTACATGCGTTTTATTAAACCATGGGTAATTGTGAGCATTTGTCTATAGTTATGCCTTATTATTTGTTTATCTGGGTTTGTGTGTTTCATTTTAACCAGATAGGGAAGATAACATGTCTCTACTCTCCTAATCATGGCAAATACAAATAAAGAGAAGAAAACACATAATCGTGGCATCTAAAAAGTCAATCAACTAGCAAAAGGCATGAATATGACATGTGATAGAGTAGTGCTCACAAGTAGGTGAATAAAAGCAAGTATCGACAAAAAAAACATGAATTAGGTCATGTGCATGTGAGGTGGCATGGTAATGGTGTAAAAAGGCACAAAAAGACATGTTCAGTCAAATATGTACAAGGAAACAAGCACAAAGTATATAGATCAAAGACAGGTAAGAAAACTAAAACGAAAGCTAGAATCTGGTTATCCCAAGCGGAGTCGTCAATTCCTGTGACCATGCAGGTGGAACCCTATGCGGCTCTCCTTACGATGTGTGGAAGCACACGAGGAGTCCAGATATGGTCACGACAAAGATGGTGAATCCAGAGAAGAAGACTAGGCTCGGAAACACCAAGGAAAGATAAGAAAGGATAAGGAAAGGAGTCACCACCTATTCTTTTACTGGAAAGACGAGGAAAACCAAACACCAAGGAAAAAATTGAAAAGAAACCAAGGCGAAGAAAACATATGCATGCTCCGTGCCTAATAAATGTAGTGCGCAAATCAATGTAGGCCAGAGATAGGATAAGGATTCTTGTTACACATGGGGAAGGGGTTAGGCATCCCCATACGCCCGAAAAACTCAATATTTCTAGGTTTCCTACTTGCTAAATGGTCTATTGGGTGTGTGCTTGCCTATTCTGAATGCTCATGCTAAAGTTGACTGGAAACATGGTAAATCAAGGAAATGAAATGAATAAAAGGAAAAAGATAATCTGAGGGACAAATGTCGGCATTGAGAATGCCTCTTTACTTTACGCCTGTGGACGATGAGGAAGATTGTGAAAATCAAGAAACTCTCGGAAAGCATGTCGCAAATCAACGGGAATTTGAATAAATCCAAGAAAATCAAATTGGGGAAAATAATCCTCATTCCGGACAATGTCGGTATTGTTAAGCTTGTTAGTGTATGCCCTCGGGCGATGGAAAGCCAAATCAAATCAAAATCACGAAAGTTGGAAGAAATCCTGGAAATGATGGGAAAACCAAGCATGAAATGAGTTTGAAATGCGTGTTTAATGAAAGGAAGAATGCACAAGAAAATATGTATGAAGAAGTGCAATAAGAGTGTAAAAATGTATATTCCAAGGGCTTTTGTGCAAAATTCCCAATTTCTGAATGAAAACTGAAATTCTAAAGCTAAATCATCAAAAATACATAGAAAAACACATTTTATGTAATTTAGAAGAAATCTGGGGTCAAATGTGCAAAACTATGCATTCTTGGTCAAATTAAAGATTCCTAGGGTTCAAAGTGCAATTCTACCATTAAAACTTGCATTTAATGCAATTCTGAAGAAATTCAGGATTAAATATGCAAGAAAAGGAGTTCATGTTTGAAAATAGAAAGTTCAAGGTATTGACATTCAAATTTACCTTAGAAAACATGCATTCAGTGTGAAATCAATAAAATTCAGAGGTTAAAATGCAATTTAGGTCACATTTGAGCAAATATTTGAATTCTTAGGGTTTTACTTGCAATTTTGATAGAGAAATATGCATTCAAAACTATTTCAACAAATCTCAGGGTTTTTTATGCAAAAATGCTGGACTTAAATGCATGAAAAGAAACATAGAGGTTTTATATCAAATTTTAAAGCATGGAAAGCATTAACTAGTATATACAGGGGGCACATTGCAATATTTCAAGACAAATCATAATTAAATGATTTAAAAAATATATATGTAGGGACCTATGTGTAAGAAAATAAGGACCTAACTGTAAGAAAACAAAACTATCAGAAGTTATTTAAAATAAAAACTATTTTTTTATTTTTTAAAGAAAAAGAATCGACAACTACCGACGATGGAACTCTGTCGTCGACGATCACCAGGGATGCCCTTCTGAGGCATCCTGATGCCAGATAGAGCATCAGGTCCAACTAGAGGCTAGAGAAGAAGGAGAGGAGGAGATCCAATGGTCTGGATCTGAGGCTCGACAATCAAAAGAGGTTGCCCGTCTCTCTCACCGTCGTGGCAGCTCTGGTGACGATGCCGGAGAAGAAAAAGGCTCCAAAGGGTTGCAGCGCAGTGCTCAAGGGTCCAGGAAGCACGGGAGAGCAACGAGGATGAGTTTCCCCGCTTCATCAACAAGAATGGTGGCTCGAGCTGGTTCCCTGATCAAACTTCGATGACATTCCAGTGATAGTGGTTGCAAGGGAGATCTGGGGCCTAATTCGCGTTGTTGGAGGCTTTAGAAGCTTGCGGGCATGTCAGGGAACATTTCTAGAGGCTTGGAAAGGCATGGCGGAGCGAGATACACTCGATCGATCATTAATACCAATCATCTTCCCCAGCGATGGTGATGGAGCCTGACTCTGGCGATCCTCTACTAGCGCCTTCCACAACGACTGAAGCGGGGTTTTGACAGGTGGAATTGCAAGAGGAGGTCCAGGGGAGGAAGATTGAGCACCCTGGCGCACGAATTGACCATTGGATTCGTGTGCCCACCTCTGTCGCCAGAGAACGACTCTGGTGAGGTCCAAAACCATGATTCCAACCATGGGAGACATCTGGCTTTGCTAGAATCGATCAGGGAAGGAAAAAGGAGACATAGGAGATCATTCCTGAAGGAAATTGAGGTTTGTGGATGGCATACCTGGACTAGCAGTGACCTTGACCGTCGGAGATCATTGGAGGCCGTTGGAGCTCATTGGAGATGACTGGAAACTCTGATTTCTCTTCTCCATGAGCTTCCTCCTTGCTCCTGGATCACTCTAGTAGGGAGGAAAAAGCTTTCTGGGGCTCTCCACTCAAATTTTCCAACAACCTAGTCTCACTTGCAAATGGGGGTTATTTATAGGCTTGCCATGGTGGTTATGTGTTGTTGTGATTAGTTTGAAGCTGTTGGATTAAGTGGGAAGTTGTTAAAGTTGGTTAGATTAAGTGGGAAGTTGTTAGAGTTGGTTAGATTAAGAGGGAAGTTGTTAGAGTTTGTTTAAGTAGTTATAGATTGTTATAGGTGGTTAGAGGTTGTTATATTGGAGTGGGAGTTAGTTAGAGAGTTTAGTTTGTTACACGAGTTTGTTAAAGTAGTTATGAGGGAGTGGAAGTTAATTAGGTTGTTAGGGTTTGACTTATGGTTTATGATTTGACCTAGGGTTTGACCTAGGTTTAGGATTTGGATTAGTGTTTTGAATTTGTTTTATGTCTTAACCTAGGGTTTAACCTAGGGTTTAGGGCTTGGATTAGAGTTCTTTGGTTTTGTTTGGCTTTTTAGGGTTTCTCTAGTGTTTTTATGTTTTTTTAGGGTTTTTTTAAGGTTTTTATGGTTTATTTATGGTTTGATGATTTTGTTTGGTTTTTTAGGATTTTCCTAAGGTTTTTAGGGTTTTTAGTATTTTTATGGTTTTTTAGATTCTTGTTAGGGTTTTGTCCAATTGCAAGCATATGTGGGTGTCTACACCCGTAACCTTGACCTAGAGAACCTAGCCCTCAGGGAGTAGTCCGTTGTACTCCTAGAACAGAACCAGAATCTTTGGGAAGGGATCCAGAAGGAAAAGGAATGACTGGTGGGTTGCCAACCCTACCCCTGTACGGAGGCAGAAGAATAAGATGCGATCCGCTTTTATTTCCTAAAGTGGATTTGATGCTCAACTGATGTCATGTACAACAACCTTAACCACACAAGCTTGATCTGGTTGCCCCCCATCCTTGGAGGAGTTGTATGAGGCAGAAGCTCCACGTATGGTTTTGAACCCAATCCCTTCCAACAATGGGGCTTAAGGACCAATATGATGATTGGTTTAGGTAGGGTAGTCGACCTACTATGGGCACCTATGTGTCTCCATGCGTGAAATTTTTTAAGTTCATTGGACACACCCGAATGGAAAAGGGAAAAATAGCATGTAACAAGAACGAGGCGAGAGAGGGATTCCTCGTTGCAAGAGGGACAGCTCGCGAGTCAGGCTTTTTGAGAGATGGGCCTTTTTACGAAGCCAAGTCAATTTCTGGCAACCAACCCCTACAATTGATGAGAAGGACTAGGGAAGTGTGTACGTTGTCACACTCCCTCCGCCTTCTAAGGGTGCCTAGAGGATGGGCCTAACGCAGTAGAGTGACGACCTAGTAATGGATTCCCCACTAGTAGGGAGACATGAGACAGCCATCTCAAGGCACATCACGACCTACAGGCATGATCGATGAGACCCGGGAAGGCAACCTGATCAGGAGTCAAAGGATCCAAGGTACATGCAACCTCCCAGACTTCATATTCATCATTTTGGAAAGTGGGGGTAAGGGATTCTTTTTTTCTACTACAAAAAAAAAGCAGAGCAGATTTGACTTGGCACAACCAGAAGATACATCCAATACCTATCATTGATTTGTGCCTACCGATAATCGACTCCTTTCATATCTCATACTTTATCAGGACAAAAGAGCCTTTGTCAATAAAAAGGTAGAGTATAGAGAAGAGTCAATCTCCGCCTCCTGTGGTCAAGTATGTATATAATGGGTACCTTTCCCCTCTTTCATGAAAGGAAAGACTGGTAGAAGAGACAGGAGATGGCGATAGTAGGAAGACCAGCCCTGAACCAATGACATCCCCTAACCCTAAACCTGGTACAATCGTTAGCTCTCTCATTCAATAAAGTCTTCGACGCCAAGGTTGGGGCTGAAGCCCATACCCTACCCTCCCCTTTAGATGTGGTGATATATGCCTAGTAATATCCAATTCGTAAGGCACTCTAATATATACTCCAGACCCGTTGGCGTCTTTTCACATGGAAATAGGGAAGGAGAGTTGTTGGCGGGATGTGAGTAATGAGGAGGACATGCTTGCTGCAATATGAATTAGCAAGCCACAGGCCCTCTATCCACTTGTTTTTTAGCGGGTCACTCTTCAATGTGTTGGGTTCTTTTGAGATCTATATATGTACACAAGTGTCCACAATGGACTTGGACAACAATAGATGGGAACCGAATTCCCTGAAATTTTGCAATTCAAGCAAAAATCCCCCTTCTAGCCCCTCCCCAGGAAGGGGGCTGGACATGGGAAAAGATGTTGCTGATTGAGCACCCTACTATAACTTGATCAAGGATGAAAGACCTTTGTAACCATTTCAAGCTTCTATAGGAGGCAGGCGAAAAGGAGACATACCTGTGCCTCTAATTTGTGTGTGTGTGTGGAAAAAAAGGTTTCCATTTTGGCTTTCGATCAGGTCCTCTTCGTAAGCACGAGGAGTGATGGAGCGAAGCGAATGAAGTGCAGCATCATCAAAAGTAGATTGGGTCTATATATGTATTCGCAGGTGTGCAAGTTTAGTGTTAGTTCTTGTCTTTCTGTATCCTTACTTTTGTCTGTCTTCTTAGTTTGTCTTTTTTTTGGCTCGATATCTTTTTGTTTTTCTGGAGGGCAAGGAAGCCGTGGCTATTTTTTGTCGATGCGATTGTCTTTTTCTTTGTTCTTTCGCCTCTCTCTTTTCTAGTATCAATGGATCTTTCTTCTCTCTCTCTGTGTATGGTTGCCTCTTTCCATGTTCAACTCTCATCTCCCTCGTATGGAGTTAGTTAGCTCTCCTCTTGTTTTCTTGTCTTTCGTTCTCGAGTTTTTTTTCTTTTTCTTTTTCTTTTTCTCCCTTTTCTCTCAATAGGCCTAGGTTGGTTTTAATATTGCATCAACAAAACCCCCATGATCATGCAAAAAAAAGCAACATTCATTCAAAAGAAATGTTTCGCTGGCATCATATTGAAGGATAGGGAAGCACCAGAATATGGGCCGAGGGATGGGTCGACCATCTCTTGCATCAAGTCGATTCAATCAATGAAGAAGGGACCATTCATTAGAAGAAGTGAAGTAGTGGGTGGGCTTCGTCTATCCTCAAATCAGTTGTTTATCAAGTCTTCCCTAGTAAGTACTTCCTCATCAATCATCTTTTACACCAAAAAAAAAGAAGAAAGATTCGATCAAGTGACGATGAATTTTTTCTGCCAAAAGATGAAAATGATGCAAAGGTAGTCTAAGACTGCATCTATTTCCTTTTGGCTTGTCCCGAGATATAATCGTCAGGAGGTGGTTTTCCAAGTATTAGTTCAGTGACTCAAAAGGTGAAAGGGGTGGTCTAAGAAGAACCGTCGACTGACCTAAAAAGCTGGCGGACCTTATGCTTTTCAATGTCGACTCGGTTGAGGAATGTGGATATTCTTCCACAGTTGATGACCAGGTCAAGGTGGTAAAAACCAATCAAAATGAGATTCAAAACAACTACAACAAGTGCTTGTGCACCCTCATTACTTTGAGTTGCTTGTTGGGAGAAAGGTGAGAACAAGAGCCTCCCCTTCTTCGAGTAAGGGCAGATGTAGTCGCTAGCATGTGAAGAAAGAAGTAGGAAGTGAGGGCTCTCATATATGCACCTGCGCTGGTTTGCTGCATTGAGAGAGATCATTCTTGGAGGAGCCAGACTTGTCTCTCTTTCTGTTTGAGATGCCTCTATCATGAGATTGTCTCATCAGTAGATGAACGAGAGGATATAGAAGGTAGAGTCTGCAAGGATATGAAAACCCAAAGAGTTCCAAAATCCACTTTGGCTCTCTCTATTCACGATTAATCAAATCAGTGGTCTTGTTGTATATCAAGTCACAAGTCTGTACGAAAGAAGGCCACTGACTGTCAGGTGCAAATATGTAGGTACTGAAGGGCATATGGCATTGTTCCTTCATTTTGATCGCATCGATTCTACTCTACAAGAAAAATGAAAATGATATTGAGAAAGTGGCCAGACGCCAGCCACACCAACCCTCTTCGTCTATTCACTCGCAGTGGTTGAGCTGAGAAAGGGAAAGGAGAGAGATATATTTGAAAGACTAGGAACTCATGTTGGATGAGTGGTCGGAAAATGGGCCATGACCCTCTCCATTCTTGAGGGATTTTTGGTATGCCACTCAACGAGCAGAACGAGAGAACAAAGTGGGATGTGGTGATGTCGGAATTTGCAACTATTTGTATCTTTTGAGTGATCAGTCTGCTAGTTTCTTTGATCCTACTCGGTCTTCCTTTTCCATTTGCTTCAAAAAGTATGACCTATTTAGAAAAATTGTCAGCCCACGAATGTGGTTCCGATCCCTCCAGTGATGCCAGAAGTCGTTTCGATATATGATTTTATCAGGTTTCCATTTTATTTATTATCCCTAATCCAGAAGTCACCATTTCTTTTCCGTGGGCAGTACCACCCAGCAAGATTGATCTGTTTGGATCTTGGTCCATGATGGCCTTTTTATTGATTTTGATGATAGGATCTCTATATGAATCGGAAAGGGGTGCTTCAGATCTGGAGTATGCAAGAGGGGGTTGAAAAGGGGAGAAGGACAACAGAAAGAGTGGTGGATGCCTACCTCCAATCAATTGATTCGTCATGGTAGAGGATCGAAATGGCGAATGGACCATACTCAAGCTTTGAATCAATGCCCCCAAAAGAAAGGAGTATGCCCACGTGTCCCAACGAGTACAACAAAAAAAACAAAAGGAGTCGGCTCTATCCCAATTAAGTTGGTTGAGACTGTTGATGGCTAAGGTCATAATTCGCTGGCCCTACCGTCCAAAATGAGTTACGTTTTCTCATGGTCTTGTGAGTAACGAATAATCTCAACCTCGACCATCAAGCTCACCCGATTTTGGAAAAATTGTAAGAATAACACATGCCCAATATTTGGTCTAAACCCTCGACACACCTTTGTAGGAAAGAATAGCTCCTCTAGAGGGG
>JAMKQA010090464.1:0-11648 GCA_024699735.1 Posidonia australis
CCCCCCCCCCCCCCACCTCTGTCGCCGGAGAACGGCGACGGCGGGGCAAGGAGGAGCTTCGCTAGTGATCCCTTGGAAACACTCCGGGATGAGAAGGAAGGCCTAGAGATCTACAATTCAGACAATTAGAGTGATCGGGGATGTGTACCTGGTTGGAGACGTGTCGTCGGAGCTCTGGGAACGACTCTGGCTCTCTGCTCCTCTGCTTCACGCTCTCTGCTTAGAATTTTCTCCCTCTCGTCGCTGGAATCGCTGGCTCTCTTCTCTCTTGCGGTGGAAAAAAGTTTTTGAATCGCTGGCGCTTCCTCCCCTTTTATAGACAAACGGAGAACGGCGACCCACTTCTGTGCGTAACAGAACCAACAAACACCTGAACAACTAACTAATCTCTCCAACAAACTAACAGAACTTCCAACAACCTAACAGACTAACGAACTGTTGTCCTCCACGCTCCCTCTGTCCCCTTGCGTGCCGACAGAGGCAACGGCAGTCCAAGCTTGCAGCAGCACATCCAGTGGCTCTGGTTCGCTGAGGGCCCAATCCTGAGGAGCGGCTGCAGCTGGGTCATGGAGACTGGTGGCTGGAGAATGGATGGGTTGCTGGTTGAGGAAGGTTCGTGTGATTTTGGTGAAGTTAGTGAAGAAGAAAAAAAATGGGTTTATAAGGTGAAGGGGAAAAAATGTAAATAGAGAGGGGGAGATGGGTTGTTGGGTTGGAAGAGGAAGAAGGCAATGGACTGAGTTGTTGCCTTATGGGCCTTTATGGGCTTATTGGGCTTATGGGCCTTCAAGGGCTAAAGTAGGCTTTATGGGCCCAAGTGGGCTTGTGGGCCTCCATGGGCCTATGTGGGCCTTATGAGCCCCCATGGGCCCATGTGGGTTTAGGTGGCTCCAAATGGGCTAGAAAGGCCTCCATGAAGTCAAATGGGCCTAAGATGGGCTTGGGGCCCCAAATGGGCTCAACCAGGATTCAAGCTCAGCCACCACATCCTCATCCTGCAAAATTAGGGTGTCTACAATATCGTTGTAGGATTATCTATGAACCTCTGCCACACCTATGGGTTTGGTACGTCCCCTTTGCTTTGCTTTGTTTTTCTGGGTTGACATCCCTTCTGTTCGGCTGATCGCTGTCACATAGTTGTGAGATTGTCTTTGGACCTCTGCCATACCTATTGGTTTGGTACTTCCCCTTTGCTTTGTTCTACTAGTAGACATCTCTTCTATCCAGCCAATGGCCATCACATCATTATCGCTTCTTCGGGTGGATGTCCCTTCCATCCGATCGAACACAGTTACATCATCATCACTTCTTGGGGTAGACATCCCTTCCATCCAACTGACCACCGCCACATCATCACTGTTTTCTAAGAAGATGTCCCTTCCATTCGGCTGACTGTTGTCACATTGTCAGCGCTATCCTAGGCAGACATCCTTTCTATCTGACTGATTGCTGTCACATTGTCATCGATTCATTGGGCAGATGTCCTTTCCTTCTGGTCGACTGCTGTCACATTGCCATGCTTCATTGGGAGACGTCCCTTCCGTCTAACCAACCACCGTCACATCGTCATTGCTTCTTTGGGCAGATGTCCCATCCATCTAGCTAATCGCCATCACATCGTCACTGCTTTTTTGAGTAGATATGCCTTTTGTCCAACCGACCACTGTTACATCATCATTGCTTCTTCAGTAGACATCCCTTCTATCCAGTGGACCATCGTCACATCATCATCACTTCTTTGGACAGACATCCCTTCCATCCAGCCGACCACTGTCACAGCATCATTGCTTTTTTGGGCAAACGTCCCTTCCATCCGGTCGACTACCATTACATCGTCATTGCTTGTTCGGTAGACGTCCCTTCCATTTGGCCGACCATCATCACATTGTCATCACCTCTTGGGGCTGTTAACTCGAACTACTCGAATGACACCTGTTAAACTATTTGGCATTGCAACTAGCAAGTTTGATTGACTTGCCATGCCCCTTCCCTCTTTAGGATGATAACCCTAACTATCCGACTGATGAGTTCGTTAACTTATTATGCCCCCTTAGTCAGTCGATGGACCCATCATTCTCGTCTTGTGCCCCTTGGTACAAGTTTGATAGTGTAACAACCTAGTTTTGTAAGTGGTATTTTGGCTAGATATTTTAATGGAGTTCTGGGTTATTAAACGCTGAGTCTCTGGTATTTAGTGTGAAACGTAGCTTTAGTAGCATTTTACACCTACATTGTGGCTTTCTGACCTTTTGGTGTTGTGTGGTTGTGGTACTGTGTCGATCCTCGTGAAAGTTTTGAGGGTTTGCTCTAGGCTGTGGAGGTTCATTGGCATGTGCGACTAGTTGATATTTGGTGTGCGCGAACCACGTGAACGGTGAGTAGTTGGGTGATTTAGTTTCGTGCTCTTGGCCTTTTCTTTCCATCCTTTCCTTCTTTTCCTTTTTTTCCTTTTCTCCTTTTTCCCCCGCCCCTCCTTCCTGTCCTCTCCTTCTTATTCTTTTTCTCCTTCATCACGAGTGAGGGGGGAGAGAGAGAGAGTTGAGAGGGTGAGGGAGGGGGAGATGGTTGGAAGAGGAGGAGAAAGAACTCAGTTTCACAGCCACTGCGCTGCCATTGTCATGTGGGAGAGGTGGAACTCGTGGCCAGAGGAGAAGAGGAGGTGCGCCGCTCATGCCGTCGTCGTCTTCGGTACTTGGTACCGTAGGCTCTTTTTAGTTTCTAATTTGATTCCTAGGTACATGATAATGTGTGGATGATTGTAGTAAATTTTTAAGAATTTATGAGCATTTATTGGGCCATTTATGGTTAGATGTGTGGTTGGTGAGTGAATAGTGCTCACCTGGGCTTATTTTGTGATTTCTTGAGATCGACCGAATGGATCTCACTATTTCTTGTCTAGTTTGGAAGATCTCGAGAGATCTTTGTTTTGATATATTATTTGTTTTATTTGGTTGGGTGTTTGTAGGGTTGGGACATTGGTCCTATTTTTGCGTGTTCTTGGATCACCTAGTTTGGTATGCTGATTTATTTTGATATGCCGATTTGGACTTCCATAATGTCCCCTTACTCTAGATTTTGGTCAACCGAATCCTTTCGGTCTGTCGAACGAGATCTTGAATGTTGACACAACACCTGGTTCAATTGACTGGCTGGAATCGACACGCCAGATTAGGAGATTTCAGTCAACCGATCCTCTCTTTGGTCTGTTGAATTAGTCCCTTGAGCCCATGTTCAGTCGACCGTTTTGGTTTGGTATGACAAACCACACCTAGAGCCTTTTCTTAATGTTTTTGTGTTGATTAACATATATATATATTAATCTTTGGAGGGGTACTTATATTGACATAAATGATTAAGATAATCAATAGAATGATTGTAGGAATTTCCTAAAATGAATTAATAAGATTTTCACCTAGGGTGTGGTTAGATAGATGATTATATGACTTAGAGATATTAAGTCTTCCCCTAATGGTTAGATTGGACATTAGGAATCATGACTTGCCTTAGGTCTAGATATTGTTTGACTTCAAGTGTAGTGCATTGAATGAGAAATGGGAGGAGGTGATGGTGTGGGAGGGGATTGTCGAGAAGAGGAGAGGAGATTTAGGGGTGAACTAGAGAGAAAGAGAGAGAAAGAGAGAGTGAGTGAGAGTGAGCTAGAGAAGAAAAGGAAAGGTTGTGTGCAGGTTCCACCGGTGGAAAAAAGCTCATCGGAGACCCTTGTGCCTGGAGGACTCGCCGGGAAGGAGAAAGGAAGCCACCGAGGAGGGAGGATCGTTGGAGATCGTCTCTGTGTACGCGTCTCTTCCTTCATTCCTCTTTTTGTATTTAAGCTTCAATTTTGGAATTATGCCATGAATTAGTATGAAAAGCATGAATTTGAGTAAAATTGAGTCGGATCATGGATGTATGTTGATTGTATGATTTTTCCATGATTTTACAAGCATTTAAGTAGAATTTTCGAGATTCATGCTACATTGATGGAAAATGGGTTTTATGCCTTGTGATTTTTTTATCTTGAGATGCATGCAATGGATTTCGATGAAACTTGTCCCAAATGAAAGTAAACTGAGCATGCTAGATTATGTGTTTTATGCAGAATTTATGGTTCACTGGAAAGGGGTCTGCCGGAGGTCCCAATTCTGACGAACGAGTGGCCAAGGGACTAGCTTTGTCCCCAAAAAATGAGGAATTTGGCATGCCAAATCGGTTCGGTATGCCGAAATCCTATCAGATTAGCCCTAGATACTTGATTTCGGTAGACCAAAATCGTTCGGTCTACCAAATCAAGAGATTTTGGTAGACCAAAATAGTTCAGTTTGCTGAATCAGGAGATTTCAGAAGACCATTTAGTTTCGATCTACCAAATCAAGGCTCAGAATTGTTTAGCCAAGTTTTTCCCTAGTTATGTAATAATGCCTGATTTATGTGTTTTTGGCATGTTTACTTGATAAGAATTCCTTGATATTTAAGCAATAATTATAGAGAAGCTATTTCAAAAAAAAAAACTATTTTATAGAAAAGATTCCCATAATGGGAAAGATTTAGAATAAAGATTTCAAAGAAAAGATGTATGTTTTCAAAATAAGATTTCTAGAGTTGACCCTGGTTAGAGAGACTGGGTGCCTAGAGAAGGTGTTGAATGGGCCATATAAGATAACCCATGAACTCAAACACCAAGAAAGAAATGGGCATTGGGAAACGCATCCCCGTACAAAGAGAAAATAGTGAGCGCTTGTTGGCTTAGAGGGGCCTGAGGAGTCCAAGAGTGCAGCCTGTTGGCTGAGGTAGATGGTGGAATGCCTAGCATGGGGACTTTCACCGTGACAACGTAAAAGGTTGAGGTTGATGCCATTCCCTCTGTTTGTGGTCAGGTCACCTGTGATCAAGGTGGCACCAGAAAAGGAAAAAGTTTTCAGATTGATATTCAAAATTAGATTTAAGCTAGAATCGAGCTATATTTTGGCTTCTGTGTTTTAGCCAGATTCTAGCTGAGACAAGATCAGAGTTTTAGGGCTAGTCCAGCCAAGAATTGTGTTTTAGTCAGATTTGAGATTTTGTTTTAGGCTAGAGTCTAGTCTAGAAAAACATTAGAATATTGCATGAGATTTAGAAAAGAAAGAAAAGATTTGAAAAAAGCATGATTTCGCTGATATTTCTTGAAAAGAATTTACCAGAATTTATTTCAGAAATTTTATTCGGAGTTTTTCCTAGAAAAGGATTTTCGGAACTTTAATAAGAGATTTATTCAGAGTTTCGGTTCTAATGGGAACCCAGATTAGAATTTATAGAAAGATTTCCAAAAAAGTTTAAGAAAGCTTTGGAAAACCTGGAATTTAGTTTATAAGTGTTTTCCACCATGTTTTTCTTTGTGGGCGCGTATTAGGTGACTTAGAAGTTACTCACGTGAGTTTTTACTTTGTCTTGTTTTCAAGTGCGTAGTTGGAGAACAATCTAATCCGGTGTTCAGAGATAGGAGCCACTAGCCGCACACACAGATTCTTGGTAAATTACAATTTGATTTCTTTTTAAAAAATGCATTAATCCTAGTTAGTAGCTTAGATTCCGTAGCGCCTGATCTAGAGGCATTACAGGAGCTATCTAGACTATGTTTTGTGGTATTTTTTGAATGGATATTTAAAGAATTTCAAAATGGTTTTTCAAAAAGGGTTTGGAAAGATAAATGCATAGGCTTGCAAATGGTTTTAGAAAGAGTTGTCTAGTTTTCTGTTTATGGTGGACCAATAAGCTGGAGGGTCGTGTTGTCTGGACCAAGCGATGAAGACTACATTCCTAAGTAGTTGAGCACGTCGCCTAGGTTGAGGACTTAAGACCAAGAAGATGAGGTGTATTTGTCGGATCCTTGAGGTATGACACTCCTAGATTGTCATTTATGAGATCAAGGTTGATGTCCACGGGATAAGGTACTGACTGGATTCGAAGGTATGACACTCTGTTTGTCACCAGGCACTGAGGCCGAAGGTACTGTTTGTACCTAGTGGCATCTTGGCGGCGGACGCAGGAGATATGAGACTCCTGTGTAGTTGGGTTTGATACCCTAATTATTACAAGTACCGAGACTTATAGGTGCTAGCTAAGCCTAAGGGTGAGTAGCCTCTAATGGTTCAAAGCACTGAGTTAAGACGTGGAGTGGCATGCCCTGTGGTTTATCTTGAGTGACAAGACAGCTTGCCCAGGTGGGGTGAATAGCTTTCCCAGGTGGAGTTAGCTTTTAGGAGTCCTACAGGTGGCGAGACTACGGGATGGGCAAACTCCTCCACACAATGGTTATCTATAGTAGTATAAACGCCATGGTCGCTCCTCAATGGACTATTTGTGGCAAGTAATGACTGCTTGGCGCTAGACAGTATGACATATTGTTTGCTTGTGATTTTGCTAAACCCTAGTTTAGGAAATCAAGCTCTGGCCTAGAGGAGGTCGTGGTGTTGCGCCATGGTGCTGCACTAATGTGCCGTTACGTGTTGGAGCTGTGGCTCCATGGCTTTGGTGTTGTTGCTTGGGTCCAGAGGAGACTATGTTGTGCAGAGTAGAGGCTCTGTAGCTTGTGTTTTGTGACTGCTGTGGGTGATCTGGGTGCTATAAAAAGTATTCAAACACCATCGACTATTTGATGTGCGTAGAGAGTGTGTGAGGTCAGCTTGTGTGGTTTTTGGGCTTGATTTGGCAAGAGTGACCATTTCAAATGTGCATAAAGGTTTTGAAAAGAGTATGCATGTGGTTTTGAAAAGAGAAAAGAAAAGAATGGTTTTTAAAGGCATGCTTTTGAGGTTTTGTTGCCTGTCGGATAGTAGTGGACTGCCCTATTGTGGTGTTGTGGCATCTAGGTAGGATGCTTGTTTGTGTGGAGCGTAATTACGCTTGTTTCCTCGACGTGGTGTGCCGAGCTATTAGGTGGGATGTGTGTTAGGAGATTGTTTTGAGTGGTCACTCATGTATACTTTTAATTTCTATTTTGGCAGATACAGGATAGGAATTGGTTTTAGCTAGTACACATAGGAATAGTCACGCTGCCACACATCAGGGATTCTGGTGAGTTTGTAGCTTAGTTTATTTCAGTTGTTTATTTCTATTGAGTGTACTTAGATTTTGTAGTATAATTCTAATCAAAATAAAAGATTAAAAAATGAAAAATGAAAATGTAGTTAGGTTTGAGTGGTAACAACTTGAGGGTCATTATAGATAGCCTGTCATGCCCCTTTTCTGGACTAATTAGCCGTCAACTTGTCACTCGGTGTTCCATAACATATCATTGTATTGCCCCCATTACATCACTCTACATTGCATTGCATCGCCGCATTGCATTGCATCATATCACATCTCTTTGCATTACATCACAGCGCATCTTAATGCACAACGTTGCATTGCATCACATCAGATTGCACTGTATTGTATCGCATTACATTGCATCGCATCACATCGCATTGCATCAAACCACATCGCATCGCATCACCGCCATCACATTGCATTGGGCACCATTGCATATCTAGCATCTACATTAGCATTATGTAGAACCACACACACCCTAGTGGAGCTAAGTGCCTACCAACATTAGCATTCAGTATTGCATCAGCATTGTGCCCCGCATTCACATCCCAACATTAGCATTCTCATTTTATATTTGGGCAATGAGTCATGCCTTTTGGTGCATCTATCGAATAAATAACTCAATACCAACAGCAAACACCACCCTCCCATACGCTTCAAGTGAGGTGTCTTGTCAATCCTAAGCATCGATTTCGATCCCTTTGACCTTGCTTAGAGAAGGGTATCTATAGACACCTCAATTTTGAGACTTCTTGATGACAGATTCCTCCAGAAGAGTTTATTCCAACTGCGAAGAGGCATTTCCCAAAACCAAATCCTATCCAACATCCCCAAACCTATCTAAAACCATAAACCCATCCAAAACCACAAGCCTTAGACACCCATAGCCCATTGATGGTCAAAATTCCAAGGAAACAAGCCCAAAATCCATGTAACAAGCCCAACAATAGGTCCAATGTGGATAGCTAGCAGAGATGCTCATTGCGCATCAGTGGCATGTATCACCAGTGCATTTCACTAGCATGGCAGCCCTCTATCATTAGTGTGGATGTGGTTTTCAAGTGTTGATGGAGTCGTCGATGGCTTTGTTATGATCACCACTTGTTTGTTCGATGTTCTTGGCTGACAAGATGCCTTCCAAAGATATGGTTGGATTTGTAAATGCGAGTTCTTGGTTTATTGGATCGATAGTAGGGTGTCATCCAACGGTATCCTCATACTATGTGACATTCTCCTTTCCTTCAAAACAAACAAAAATAGATCTAGATTAGTCTAAGTATCATAAATAATGTCAGAAAAACAACAAATGACATGAATAAATGAAACTAAATACTAACTAGGAGTGGTTCCCTACATGCATATGCTATGAGCCTATCTAGGAATGTAATGAATATGTAAATGAAAATAATTTGAGGACGATACTCCCTTCAACCTCGTGCTCGTAGCATGGAATTGAGGAAGTAGAGACGCAGACAGAGCTCAAGAGGCACATTTAGCTTTGGAAGGACATGATCTCTATGCATCTTGGTTTTCATGTAGAGAACTGGATTGGGAGGGGCTAGGTCTCTCTTAAGCTCTCTCTCTCTCTCTCTTTCTCTCCTAAGAACCCCATCAGGCTTTTCTCAAGCTCTCCTAGGGTTTTAAAAATACCTCCTTAGGGTTTCCAAAGTGCCTCCCCTTAAGCTCTTGACCTAGAAGTCTATTTATAGAGCTTAGGGCACCAAATCTCGTCAAAGGATGAGTGAAAATCCAAGGACCGAGATTAAACTCTCTTAAAATAGAAAAAAAAGATATTTATATTCATCACCTATGGGACAGGCGACAAGAACCAACATGTCGCCACATGAAGTGGTGACGAGCATGAAGATTCTATTTTCGATTGACGTGGAGAATAAAGACCTAAAAGGCAATAATATATTCTACGTCAGCTAGTCGCTGGTGTTATAGGCGTCGAGCAACCAAAAAGGCAAAATTTTAAAAATTAAAATCTCAAAATATCTTATCATATATCTAGAAATAAATCACGACTAGGTCTACCCTCTTCATGATTTTTGTAATTGAGATATGATTAGAAGATATGTTAAAAATTTAATCAATATTTACCAATCAAGTGGATTTAATTTAGATAATATCTTTTGAGATTGAATAGATGAAGTCAATTAATTTTTATGGGTATCTTTGACCTAGTTTTGATTTATCACCTGGGATCTTTAAGATTTTATCTTTATTGTTAAAGATTATTTGAATTAAATGTGGTTATAACATATAAAAATTTTGTTTTTCATAAAAACTAAAGATATATATTTTTAATTTGACGTCATCCATATTTCTAGAATTTTCCTGAATTAATTGACGTCATCCATATCTTTGATGTCATCCATATTCACGTCATAAATTGTAAAAATTATAATAATTATTGGAAAAACATGATAATATTTCATAAAAGTCCCATTTACCATATCAAAGCTCAGGATGACGAAAAATGTTGAGAGAGTGTGTCAGGATACTTGTCACCTATCTATGTGGCGTCAATATTCTCGTTGCCTCCTAAATTGGCAATGGGACTTGTAGCTGTCGAGAGTGGCGACAAGGTCTGTTGCCTGTTAATAAGGCAACAACTTAGCCTTTTGTAGTTTACTTTTTGTCTTTTATATTAATCCAAAGAGATATGTTAAAAGTCTAGAAAATTTTCAAAATTTCCATAAAATCATAAAAAAATTATTTTAACATTAAAATACTCAAATCTACCACTAATTTGAGTGCAACAAGAGTATTAACTCTACCACAGTTAATAAACTTGCATAAAATAATATTTAAATATACTCAAACTTGACACTAGTTTGAGTAGAGTGAGAGTGTTAGCTCTACCACAGTTAGCAACCTTACACCAAGAAAATGTTCAAAGTGCTCAAACCTGCCACTAATTTGAGTGTATTAGCTCTACCACAGCCAACAACCTTGAATCAAGTAAAATCAAGTATGTTTTTAAACAAATCATGGAAAATCTGGAAAACGTGTTATCAGTCCTTAGTTGTGTAATTTAGGACGTCTCAAGGTTCCTATCCCTAATTAACTCTTGAAAATACGAAAATAGGATATCTACAAGTAGCAGTTGTTGAGGGATCGTTTGGTCCAATCACTTTTGGACCACCAATTCCTTGTTTCTCATTGACTCGCATGAATCTAAGCATGTACCTTGATGTGCTTCGACCATCATACTCATCATCCTAATTCAAATCTCAATCCTATCCCTTTATTTCCATCTAAACCATTAATTTAAACATTCGTTATACATCTACGTAACTCATGCACCCCCACTACCTATAAAACTCCCTCCACCTCGTCCATGACAAGGTTGCTAATGAAAAGCCAACCCAAGCCCCTACATTCCCTCATGGACACCATGCACCACTGCCAAGCCTCACAACCACCGCACCTCCACCCCCCTCAAGCAATTCCGGCCACCCATGCCATAATCGAGCACTTGCACAGCACCTCTAACTGCAACACAGTCAAACCTTTGCACAACACACCTCTCGCACATCTTGAGCATCGTCCAACATCCACCAACCAAGCCTTCTTTGCCTTAGTCACCACAAAGCAACGCCGAATCGAAGAAACGCCGCCATGAGCCACAACACTAGGAGGGACAACCGGATGCTTACATAGGTAAGCCATCCATCCATGTAGCATAATTCCCTCCTCATATTTTGTTTTGCTTTGACGGCATCTGGTTTCACCATTTTCATCCACATTGTGTGTTTTGGTTTGCCAACAATGGGTTCCCTGTCTACATGAGGCTGAAAGCCCTTGAGTGTTGATGATAGCCCATCCAAGCATGTGTATCCTCCTCCCAACTCCTCCTTGATGCTCTAAATGCTCTCACAGCCTCAAAGCCATCCTTCGTTGGATGATAGTTCATCGACGATGATGAAGAGCAAGAGTCACAATGCATGCATCATTGGGTGTGGTTTGAGTTTGCATTTTTGGTTTTGATTACTTGCCTTCATGTTTTCCATTGCACTGGATCTTCCCATAGCATGTGTTATGCCCAAAGGAGCCCAAGCACAGCGGATTCAAATAGGTTTGGCACGTGTAGAAGGGAATAAAAGAGACCAAAATAGCAATCCACACAACAACAAAGCTTTTACGTGGTTCCCCAAAGGCGGGTACGTCCACGGGTGTCTCTCCTTGGTTGCTTAATAACTTCAAATGGTGGAGTACAAGAGAGGAGGAAGGAGGAACAAAGGGATGGCCGTCCCTAGGGCTTGCAAAGCCTCTACACGAAAATCTTCTTGTTGTCTTACAAAAGAGCCAACCCTAATAAGAGCAATTGGATAGCCTTATATAGTGGCTAATCATCCATGACAAAAATGCCCTTACAAACATATATAATATTCAAGACACATTCACAAATCTCCACCTTTTCTTGAATCAACCTCCACCTAAAATACAAAAAAAAACAGAGAGAGACACCAAAAAAGGACCCCGAAGGGTCAGCAGCAACAGTAGACATTTAGTAAGTCCAAGCAATGCTTGAACTTACTCTCCACAACGCCCTTGGTGAACATATCTGCTGGATT
>JAMKQA010090473.1:0-10033 GCA_024699735.1 Posidonia australis
ATGATCTTTAATCTGCAATCCACGGGCAATTCGGTATGCCGAAAATCCTTTGGTATACCGTTTTCTTCTGAAACGGTATGCCGTTTTCTTCCGGTATGTCGTTGTTTAACTTTGTCTTCATCTCCTCATCTGTTCCGGAGTTCCGATGCACATACCGTTTTTTACTGAAACGGTATGTCGAAAAATCTTCGGTATGTCGTTTTCAATTCTTCTTTTCATCTAGCGGAACGCCGTTGTTCATACCTTTTTTTATTGAAACGGTATGCCGATTTGACTCTGGTATGTTGTTTCTGTTACTTTGAAAAACACTTGCATATAATTGAGAATTTATACAGAAAAACACAAGTATATCTCCAGTCATATTTTTGAGTATATATGTTTAAGAACTTATAATCTTTTCATCCTTTAATATTTATGAAAATATACACTAACAATGATTTAAGTTATCATCAAAATAATGTACTATTTCTAACAGCCCCAACACCTTAACCAGGTAGCGATGCTCAAGAGATTTTGGCGTCTCGTTAATGCTTCTAATTCTCTTTGGGAAGGCTGGGTTCACTGCAAGTATTTACACCACCACGACATCTGGTCTGTTCCTACCTTCGGCCAGTCTTCCTGGACTTGGCGCAGCATCCTTGCAGTGCGTAGCATCGCTGAACCTCTGATTGCACGGCCATCCGGGCGATGGCTGCCAGATCTGAAGCATGGGTTTTCCTCCAATTCTGCATGGGAGGCCATTAGAGATCGCTCTCCTGTATGTAATTGGTCTTCTGCTGTATGGTTTGATGGGCATATTCCTCGACACGCCTTCATTGTCTAGATGGCTATGCTCGGGCGGCTTTAGACTCAAGATCGGCTACGTCGGCTTGGGCTTTAGATTGTCTCCCGATGTGTGCTATGTAAGATGGCGTATGAAGATCAGGCTCATCTCCTATTCCAATGCCCCTACTCTGGCTTTATTTTGCATATGGCGATGGTTTCTTTCTCCCTCCCGTGGGCAGCTACCGTTGCCTCGCTCCTGGGAGAATGCATGCTTCTGGCCGTTGATCAACGTGCATCCAAACTCCGAGCTGTGGCTGTGGTCATCTATTATCTTTGGTCTGAATGGAATGGGCATTTTTTGATGAATGTTTCCAGAGCAGATTGTCGATTGTTCTCTGGTCCCACGTGGCTAGTCTTTTGAACCTCAAGAATTCTATGTCTAATCAACCGACCTTTTTGACGCCTAATCTCTTCCCGGGTTAGGATTCTGTGTGTGGGACCGGCCATGTTTTGATCTTAGTTGGGGGTTTGGTGGTTGCATTGTCTTCCATGTCTGGTTGTATCAGTTTCCCTGGCACCATCTTTTGTTTGTTGTGATGTGTGCTCGTGTACTTGTGTGCATATGTAACTTGTACATGTTTTGATTACATATTACATCTGAGGGCCTCCTTTTACTTTGACACTCTATTCAAAAGCAGAGAACTTAGAACCATACATTTTTAATTCCCATATCTATTTCTTTTGTTTATAAATCATACGCTCAATATATCAAACTGTTACTAGAGTTTCGTATGGAAGATCGACTCAAAACCTGCACTCTCTTACACACATCAAAATCAAATTGAAATTTATATGAAAAAAACACAAAGCTACCGACAAGATGCATACCAAATAATTTCGAAATGTGGCACTTATTAGCAACAGTTGTACTAAACTCTAGCGTCAATCAATTAACACCTATATAGATGGGTAAGGTTGTGGATTTTTCTCAGTTGATCGATGTTTATCCTTGTTATCAATATATTTTATTCTCTAATTAGAATCATATTTGTATCTGAAATTTTGTTAATTTGATAGTGTCTTGATCTGAATTCCTACCACCACTGATAAACACCGGAATAAGTGATATTCATTGGTCCTAAAGCACTCCCTCGAGTAAAAGCTCTTTTACAGCATATTGACCACAATAAGAATAAGCCACCAGCATCCATATAAAGAAGAGGAAGAGATAAAAAGGAGGGGGAGGAGGAGGAGAGGAAGAGATGGTGAGTAAGGGAAGGAGAGACTGAGGTAGAGGTGGGTCTATACTATATTTTGATCAATAATATCAGCGAAAAACTATTCACCCTAGTACCCAACCCTTATTTATTAGTCTAGTAGTGTACTTTACTTACTATCGATCCAATCTATTAGCATTGCTAGAGTGAATGATTGGATTTACAAGATAAATGGTCGACCGTAGACGACCTCAAAATAATACATTAATTTTGTTACATAGGGTGTATTGGCTATTGTAGATCATTTGATCAGAATTCAATTTGAAATGGATAAAGTTGATGATATGAATCACTTGAAAAATAAACGTATTCTTTCTATGGTAGATCTATTACAAGATCGATTTGGATTGTTTCTTGTTCGTTTAATAAATGCAATTCCAAGAACCATATGTGGAGAAATTTCATCATCTTCTATCTTGAGTATCAGATATTATTGTGACTGATATGAAAATCAATAAAACTAGTTTCTATTTTTTTTTATCATGTTTCATTCTTCCCTTTCTCCTCCTTGTTATTTTTGCCTATATGTACCTTATTTGCTTATCTACGGTTTAACGAAGTTAAATAGTTAATCATGGTTATATGACTAGTTTTGCAGCCGTATGCTTCAATTTATGATCATGTTTATTAATGGACTATTGATTACTCAATATTTTTTAATAAGTTAACATTAATTTTATCTTTTTAGTTTATGCTTAAGAAAATTTAAATTTCGGTTGTCTATGTCATCGTTTTAAAATTATAGTACTATTATTTTTTATAAAGAATGAATAGTTTTTCATGCATACCATATTAGCATATCCTCCTTTGTTTTAATTTATCGTACGAATTTCTCATGCAATTCACTCATTGTAGTTAGGTATAAATCAATTCCATCACCATCCGCTCAATCTTTTAACCCCAAGACTTGAAAATACCAAATGTTTGGATCCATATTATCGTAGCACATATGCAATCTTGTTGGTTTAAGAAAAAGGTCGATGAGAATTTGTTTCCAAAAAGAAAGAGAGACAATATGATCAATGTCTGTAACCATGAAGAATTCAATCCGTTCTTACTGGCGTTGACACAATGGTACGTGATAATTAATCAGGTTGGAAACATGTTGTATTACATACTTTTATTTCTTTTTAATGTTTTTTTCTTTTATTTTGCCTTTTGACAACTTCGTTTACATATATACACGTTGGGTATAGTCTCTAAATGAAAATAAATAAAAAATATGATGCTTCAGGTGCTCGATACAAAACTGGCACATTTATTAAATTGGTTTTGCGCGTTGGTTGAATTCTCATTTCTTAAAGTCTTGACTTATATAGTAGGTGAAGGGACTGCCGACCTGAATTGGGCTTTTGTGGCCCAACAGAAGGATGGGCGTGCGGTAGTAGGTAGGTGGCAGTGAAAAAGGCTTCAGCCCAAGCGATTTTGGCAAGGGCAAGTCCAGAATCGACCATATGTGTCAATAATAGTGGACTTGAATGTTGTGAATAAAGAAAAGGCACAAAATGCACACTGCACGAGATAATACAGGAGAGGGACGGAAAAGGCTTGAAACAATAGGCAATTTGTGTCGAGTCGGGTTGACATGCAGGGGTGGATATCTCTGACCCGACCTGATGTAACAACCCGTCTTGACACAACTTGATTTCTCGATTCAATTAAATAATGTAATGTTATTTAATGTTTTTTAACTGATTATTACTGATGAACATAACTTTATATTTGTCACGACTATGATCCGGCCATTAACCTGTTTTCGAAATGAATCAAACTTGTTTACCTATTTAATGTTTTAAAGGATTATATAAACATAATATTAAACATATTATTATATTATTTTTGTCCGAATTAGTTTTGTAAATGTTAAAAGACATCAATTTTGTTAATTAACGATACAATTCATGTCAAATACGGTAAATTACGTAAAAAAAAAACAGAAAGTTTAACACAATTACAGCCTGCACTCACACGAAGCGACAACCCAAATTGCCACCCCTATGGATTGGCATGACAAAAAAAAAAAAAGGACTACAGCTAGAAACAGGTTGATGTAATACATTCAGAAAAGACTTGGTTGTCCGAGAATAAAGACGGACTAATCTGACATGCCATGTGGAAGGACATGCTCGAACACCAAGATAAGCGGCAAGAAAAGAACTTGAAGAAGAGACGAAGAAGAGAGCAGCATGTCCTGTTGAAGATGATGATGGAAGAGACCTTCATCAGTTCATCCTTGAAGAAAAACCCAGTTCATGGCGTGATCCTTGATAACAAAACAGAAGGCATATCAAACAAAAAAGCAGCATTGTTATCATGACAAATACTTGCGAACAGACAACAAGTTTTTGTGAATGGAGGGAACGAATAGGAAATTATTGAGAAAGGCAATACCAGATTCGGTAGGAAGGTTTGATGCTCCTGGATGAGTGATGGGTAAGCCAGAACCATAACCCACAATTAATTATAGTGTCAATCTCTGTATAAGGGGCACTAATATTCAAGTTTGCAAAAGTTGGTGACATTGGGTATGTCACCAGAATCTGGATACCGTGAACCATCAGTCTGAGATTGTTCAGCAGCGTTAGTAATTAGTATAGTTCATTGATGGTGGTGTATGAGCAGATGAAGCAGCATCCAAATGTCTAAAGCAGTTAAGAGCACTTTGACACGCTTTATTGCACATCTGACATAGCACAAAACCACCACAGCCTTGCTATTAGCCACCAGTTCTACCACCAGCACCTCTGGTGTTTTTGAAACGACCTCCGCTACCAACCCAATAAGCACCTGGTGGTTTGGAGGCATAGTGAGCAGCTGGAATAGGCTCCAAAGACTGAACATGCCTAGTCATTCCAATCTCATGATTCATATAAAAACCATGAATATGATCAATGGTATAAGTGTCAGATCTGATTGTAAGAGAAACAACAAGGTTTTCATAATCCTGTCCCAAACCTCCATGGACTTGGCTCCCTTCTTTGGAGTTTGTGGTTCAAAACGAAGTTGCAGAAGGCAAGCTTGGGAATTAAAAGCAAACATATTACTCAACGATGTCCAAAGACGAGTAGAGGTAGTTTGATTTGCTACCTGAACGAGAACTGATTCTGAGACGGAAGCAAGCATCCAACCCAAAAGGAGTTGGTCTTGGCATAGCCAGGCGAAGTAAGACTTGAGACCACCGAAGTTGGACTCTGTCACATCATCCTTCTACAGAGTAGGACATGGAAATGACCCATCGACATAATCTATCAGGTCATGACCACACAAGACTGCTTGAAGCCTGGCTCGCTACTGAACATAGTTGTTCCCATCAGCAAAATGAGGAAGATTGCTGGTGGATGGAGAGGAAGATTGCTGGTGTAAGTGGGGTGGATCGTGGATGAGTAGAAGAAATGGAGGAAGGGGAGGCCATGAAAGATCAGGAAGAAAAGGCTGAAAAGAGGAAGGCCTGAAAGAAGATGTTTGTCTATGACTAAGGCTCTGATACATGTCAACAGAGACAAATGGTGGGAGGGAGTGCATGCTCATGTTCATTGATATCAATGCCTTTATACAGGCTACAACACAATCCTTATACAGAATTCCAGAAAGAATTAATTCTATTACATAAAGGACAAAATTAATGGTTGTAAATACCAATTCCATGTATGATGTATCCATTGTGGATGGTCTAATAGTATGAATGCATATGATTGGTGTAAGCACCATATTTTTTTTGTTTTTTGAGTATAACGTTATAGATTGAATTATTATACTAATAAGTGAATAACCATTCATTGTAATTAATTTACAACAATTTTTTTTAGAAAACTAGGTTACCATAAATTTTTTATCTAAATTGTCGCAATTCCTAAATTTCAGTCACTAAAATCATTTTTTTAATGAACGAACAAAAACTCCTTGGTTAATAGTGATACATTTAGCCATTAAAAGTCATTAATGTTCCTTGGGGTTACCCAAGGAACATGAAATTCCTTGGGGTTTAATTGTTGCAAAATATAAAATGGATTAATAGTGATACATTTAGTCATTAATAATCATTAAAATTCCTTGAGGTTACTCAAGTATTTGGACAATGATCCCACTACTCAGTTACATATTCCAAATCTTACTTTAACAGAGCAAAAAAAAAACAACGATACTTTTAAATTTTGTTGCATTTAGTATAGATCGTACATAGCGTCTGACTTCCCACTTCTTCTAAAAGTAATGGAGTAGAACCTACACCACATGTATTTGGTTTGTGGATAGGAGCACTTACGGTGCATTCCTATATGTTTCAAAAGTTAGAAATTAGGAACTAACTTCTAAATTTGTAATTTCTTTCTTTAACAATGTCAAACATATTCTTAGGTAGCATTTAGTACGTGAGAATAGAGACCAAAATGAACCAAATTAGAGTAAAAATCTGAATCCAAATGAAATTCTCATACTTGGTACAAAAATAACTTTGAAATAATTGTTTCCTTAAAAATCAAATTCTTATTGAATATGAAAATTTTATTTCTTTATAAAAAATAAGAAATTTGATTTTCATTCAGTTGGAATCAACAAAAATAAAAAACCTGACCCCCCACCACAGGCCATCCTAGTAGTCATTTTTTATTTGTATAGCACCTACCACCATTACTTCTTCTTCTTCGTTCCTAGGTGCTACTACTGCTCACTACAAGTTCAAGTAGCACCTATCGCCACTCCTTCGAGCAGTAACCACCATCGATGCTTCTTCTTGTTCTTCTTCTTCCTTCTTGGGTGTTGTTATTGCTTTCTACAAGTGTAAGTAGCACTCGTTGCCATTCTTTGTTCACTTACCCTCTGCAAGCTCACTATAAACCCAAATCAACAAAATCCACATCCCAATCACTACGTTCACCACCAGAGTAGCCATCCTTCCCATCTCAACCAAAGAAGGAAGAAGACTCCACAAGATGATGGACCCAAGTCCCAAAAGCTCTCTAGTACTCTCCGATGACTCCGTCACCCACTTTCTCCAACAAGATTGAGATGTCCACAACCCATCATGGATGACATTTCACTTCAAATAGTACCTCGACTAAGTCTACTTCCATGTTGGGCCCTGTTCCTCTAGATGTGTCATCGACAGGAACGAGACGATTTGATTCTGACCTGCTCCTGCAAGTTTCGATGGATCTTTGGAAAACCCACTTGTGATGGTGTGATGTTATCTCAAAAAAAAAAAAAAAAAAACTATGCTTGTGATGATTTTTAGCTTTTGCATTGATACCATTTAAATGTATGATATTACATTTATATTGTTTTGAAAATAAAATTTCTCTAGAAACTTCTTTTTAAGTAATAATATGGTTGCATGAGTCACGATGCAATGATTTAATTTTGCAAGATAAATGAAGAAATACTTCAAGAGGAGGTGAATAAAATAAAACTTGTATGATGGTATTAAAAAATACAAGTACGGTATTTTTGTAGTTTATTACATTTTTTGTCGAAATACAAATACATGAAAATTTGGTACTTTTTTGTTTATGAGAAAAAGATGCAAGGATGTAGTAGAGTTCGGTAAAGAAATGGAAGTTACTCCCATGACGGATTCGTTTTCTAGTTCTTTTGATTGGGAGAAGAAGGAGGGGACTGTGGAGGAAGATTGTGAGAAGACGACGATGGTGAAGAACAAGTGGTGTTAGAAGATTGTGACAAAAATTTGTTCTTTTACATAAACAAACATGAATTTATCTCGTTTTGAAGTTGTCAAGATATTATTTTTTAATACGTAAATATTAATATACGGATTTTATATTTTTATTCTGATTTTATTCTTATATATTAAATAATGAAAAATAATTATCGATCAATTTCACTCTATATTTTGATTTAAAATTTTATTTCAAATTAAAATAAAATCCAGTTCATTCTTGACTATTTTTATTATAATATACCAAATGCGATACTAGGATCTTTTGCAAAATAAAAACAAAACCTGTGAAATGAAGGTGGTCACATCAGCCCCGTCTCAAACCAGCGGAAGCTCAAAACGAAGGTCGTGATCCAGCGGCGACGCGTCCCACTTACTAGCTTGGTCCCCAAGTTTGTCCTCTCTCCCACGTCTCCTACCACCAGCATCTTACAAAAAAACACCAGCACAGAAATGCAAGGTCAACCTTGGTCCACGTCACTTCTTCCCCCAGCCTACAAGTACCAGTGGACAAGCTAAGAGCGACGGCACCAATGGCGTCGATGGAGGTGGTGAGAGGGCTGGACCTGAACCGGTACATGGGGCGGTGGTACGAGATGGCGTCGTTCCCGTCCAGGAACCAGCCCAGGGACGGGAAGGACACGAGGGCAACCTACACCCTCGATCCGGACGGCGCCACGGTGCACGTCCTCAACGAGACCTGGAGCGGCGGCGGCGGAGGCAAGAGAGGGTACATCGAGGGCACGGCCTACAAGGTCGACCCCGCCAGCGACGAGGCCAAGCTGAACGTCAAGTTCTACGTCCCGCCATTCCTCCCCCTCATCCCCGTCGTCGGGGACTACTGGGTGCTCCATGTGGACCAGGACTACCAGTACGCGCTCGTCGGGCAGCCCAGCAGGACGTACCTCTGGGTAACTTCGCATTCTCTCCAATCTTTTTTTTTTTTTTTCAATTTAAGATTTCTTAATTTTGTTGGGTATCAGAAATTTCAATATCGTAATCGAAAAGTTGTAAACTGCTAATAAGTATAACTTTGTGAGACACAGCTTTTGTTTTTTTTCTCTCTTTTCTTAAGGTAATTAAATTAGAGTTGTGTTTTTCGCAGATTCTCTGTCGGCAGCCACGCATGGACGAGGAGGTTTATGATATGTTGGTGCAGAAGGCTAATGAGGCAGGGTATGATGTTTCAAAGCTAAGGAAGACACCACACTCCGAGACTCCACCAGAGGGAGATGATGGACCCAAGGATAACCAGGGTGTTTGGTGGATTAAGTCCATACTTGGCAGATGAAATCACTCTCTTGTTCTTCTTCCTCTGATGTGTATAACTCATGTATTGGGATGAGATGTTTTCTTCTTTATATTATGTGAAGTTAAGACTTGTGTTTCTTTAGGCCTGAGGTGTTATGGTTAAACGGTAGTGTTACAGTATTCATAAGTAATGAAATCTATATAGCCAGTGTATTTTCGTTGTCAAAATTTTAATATGGAGAATTGGGGAGGATCTGCCGTGTTGTGCATGCTTGCTTTTATATGATTCAGGTGAATTCACAACTTTTAACCTTAAACTCGAAGCTCCACCAGCTCATTTGTCTATCTATCCAAACTTGAGCTAACTTTTCCATTAAGCTAGCCTGATTACATGGTTTCATTGTGAATACTCGTAAGAAAGGTCAAATACATAGGAACTAGCAAAGTCACGACAAAGATTTCTCGTAGAGAAGATGTAAAAAGAGAGTCGTCGCAGAATCTACTTAAACAGGCGATAGACATGACCTATAGCTCAACCTTACTGTCTAAACTTTGAATCTTACGTCGGCACAAGGAAATTACACCAATATAGTCTGAAAGGGCAATCAGTTCATAAGAGTAGTAAACGTCATTGCTTTACTAATTACAAAATATGTGCTATCTAGGATGTACAATGATGACACTATGAAGATATGGTCATGGTATATCTACACTACTAGAAAAATCAGATTTTGCGAGGACTTATAACGAGCACATTGCGAGGACATGTCCTCGTAATATATTAGCGAGGACTTTACGAGGACATGTCCTCGCAATAGTACTCTAAAATTATAAACACTCGTCCTCTTTCTCAACCACTGCCTTCTCGTCTCTTCACTCTCCTCTCCTCTCTCACGAACACCTCCGCCGCCCCCTCTCGTCTCTTCCTTCTTTCTCCTCACTCTAAGCCCATGGCTTCCCCTCCCCACCCGAAGAAACCAAAGCTCTCTACCCCCACCACCAACAACAACCCCGACGAAATCCCCGAAGCACCAGAACACCAACGCCCACCACTCCCACCGCCGCCGTC
>JAMKQA010090475.1:0-16640 GCA_024699735.1 Posidonia australis
CCCAATGGGCTCAACCAAGGTTTAATGGGCCTAAATGGGCCTTCATGGGCCCAATTGGGTCCCCATGAACTAAAAGGCCTAGGTTAGGGTTTGAACTCAGCCAACAGACCCCTCCTGCAAGATTGGTAAAAACTGGGGTGTCTACACCATGAATCAACCGGTCATGATCGGAATTCAAAGGCAAAGGGTGGCACCGAGATTCGTCCGTCCGGTAGTCTAGAAGAAGATGGAAAAGGGGGCCTTAAATATGCCGGTCAAGGTCGGAAATCAGAGGCAAAGGTTTCACCGAGATTTGTCCATCTGGAATGAATCTGGGAAGGGACAATCTAGACTTTGTCTGGTAGTCTAGAAGAAGACGTAAAAGGGGGCCTAGAATTCGCCGATCAAGGTCAGAATTCAAAGGCAAAGGGTGGCACCGAGATTCGTCCGTCTGGATAGATTCAGGGATGGGACAATCTAGACTCCGTCCGGTAGTCAGGAAGAAGATGGAGATGTGAGGCCTTGAATCCGCCGATCATGGTTGGAATTCAAAAGCAAAGGGTGGCCCCAAGATTCGTCCATCCGGAACGAATTTGGGATGGGAAAATCAAGACTCCGTCCGATAGCCTAGACGAAGATGGAAAATTGGGGCCGTGAATCCGCCGGTCAGGGTCGGAATACAAATGCAAAGGGAGGCACCGAGATTCGTCTGTTCGGATAAAATCTAGGATGGGACAATCTAGACTCCGTTTGGTAGTCTATAAGAAGATGGAAAAGGGGGGCCATGAATCTGCCTATCAGGGTTGTAATTCAATGGCAATGGGTGGCACCGAGATTCGTCCGTCTGGATTGAATCAAGGATGGGACCATCTAGACTCCGTTCAGTTGTCTAGAAGACGATGGAAAAGGGGGCCTTGAATCTGTCTGTCTGGGTTGAAATTTAAAGGCAAAGTGTAGCACTGAGATTCGTCCGTCCAGATAGAATCATGGCTGGGACAATCTAGACTACGTCTGGAAGTCTAGAAGAAGATGGAAAAAGGGTAGCCTCGAATCCGCCAATCTTGGTCGAAATTTGAAGGCAAATGGTGGCATCGAAATTCGTCCGTCCGGATAGAATCTGGGATGGGACAACCTAGACTCCATCCGGTAGTCTAGAAGATGATGGAAATGGTGGCCTTCAATCTGCCAGTCGGGGTTGGAATTCAAAGGCAAAGGGTGGCACCGAGATTCATCCGTCTGGATAGAATCGGGGATGGGACAACCTAGACTCCATCCGGTAGTCTAGAAGAAGATGGAATAGTGGGCCTAGAATCCACCGTTCAAGGACGGAATTCGAAGGCAATGAGTGGCACCGAGATTTGTCCGTCCGGATAGAATCTAGGATGGCACCATCTAAACTCCGTCCGTTAGTCTAGAAGAGGATGGAAAAGGGGGCCTTGAATCCACCAGTCAGGTTCAGAATTCAAAGGCAATGGGTGGCACAGAGATTCGTTAGTCCGGAAAGAATAAGGGATGGGACAATCTAGACTCCGTTCGGTAGTCTAGGCGAAGATGGGAAATGGGGCCTTGAATCCGCTGGTCAGGGTCGTAATTCAAAGGCAATGGGTGGCACCGAGATTCTACCTTCTGGATTGAATCTGGTATGGGACAATCTAAACTCCATCCGGTAGTCTTGAAGATGATGGAATAGGAAGCCTCGAATCCGCCGGTCAAGGTCAGATTTCAATGGCTATGGTTGGCACTGTGATTTGTCAGTCCGGAAAGAATATGGGATGGCACAATCTAGACTCGATCCGGTAGTCTAGATGAAGATGGAAAAGGGGGCCATTAATCCGTGAGTTAGGGTCGGAATTCAAAGGCAAAGGGTGGCACCGAGATTCGTCCGTCTGGATAGAATCTGGGATGGGACAATCTAAACTCCGTCCAGTAGTCTAGAAGAAGATGGACAAGTGAGGCCATGAATCCGCCGGTCAGGGTCGGAATTCAAAGGCATAGGGTGGCACCAATATTCGTCCGTTTGGATAGAATCTGGGATGGGACAATCAACACTCCGTCCGGTAGTCTAGAAGAAGATGGAAAAGGGAGGCCTTGTATCCACCAGTCAGGGTCAAATTAAAAGGCAAAGGGTGGCACCGAGATTCGTCCATCCAGATAGAATATCGGATGGGACAATCTAGACTCCATCCGGTAGTCTAGAGGAGGATGGAAAAGGGGCACATGAATTCGCCGGTCATGGTCAGAATTCATAGGCAACGGGTGGCACCAAGATTCCTCCGTTCGGATAGAATCTGGAATGGGGCAATCTTGACATCGACTGATAGAAGACGGAAATTATGGCCTTGAATCCGCCAGTCTGGGTCAGAATTCAAAGGGTCAGAATTCAAAGGCAAAGGGTGGCACTGAGATTCATTCGTCTGGATAGAATCTATGATGGGACAATCTAGACTCCGTCTAGTAGTCTAGAGGAAGATAGAAAAGGACCTTGAATTTGCCTGTCAGGGTTGGAATTCAAAGGCAAGGGGTGGCAGTGAGACTCATCCGTCCGGATTGAACCTAGGTTGGGACAATCTAGACTCTGTCCAGTAGATTTGAAGATGATTGAAAAGTGAGGCCTTGAATCCACTGGTCAGGGTCGGAATTCGAAGGCAATGGGTGGCACCGACATTCGTACGTCCGAATAGAATCTGGGAAGGGACAATCTGGACTCCGTCTGGTAGTCAAGATTAAGATGGAAAAGGGGGCATTGAATCAGCCGGTCAGGGTCGTAATTTAATGGCATAGGGTGGCACCGAAATTCATCTGTCCAAATAGAATCTGGGCTAGGACAATCTAGACTTCGTCTAGAAGTCTAGATGGTGATGGAAAAAGGGGGGCCTCGAATCCGCCGATCAGGGTCGGACTTCGAAGGAAAAGGGTGGCACCGAGATTCATCCGTTCGGATAGAATCTGGGAAGGGACATTCAAGACTCTGTCCGGTAGTCCCGAAGAAGATGGAAATGGGGGACCATGAATATGCCAGTCTGGGTCTGAATCCAAAGGCAAAGGGTGGCACCGAGTATCGTTTGTCCAATTGGAATCTGGGATGGCTCAATCTAGACTCCGTCTGGTAGTCTAGAAGAAGATGGAAAAGGGCCTTGAATCTACCGGTTAGGTTCAGAATTCAAAGGCAATGGGTCGCATCGAGACTCATCCTTCCAGATGAAACTTGGGATGGGACAATCTAGACTACGTCGAGTAGTCTTGAAGAATATGGAAAAGTGAGGCCTTGAATCCGCCGGTCATGGTCGGAATTCAATGGCAATCGGTGGCGCTGATATTCGTCCGTCCGGATAGAATCTGGGATAGGACAATCTAGACTCTGTCAGGTAGTCTAGATGAAGATGGAAACGGGGGCCTCGAATCAGTCGGTCAGGGTCATAATTCAAAGGCCTAGGGTGGCACTGAGATTCATCCGTCTGGATGGAAACTAGGATGGGACAATCGAGACTCCGTCCGGTAGTCTAGAAGAAGATGGAAAAAGGGGCCTTGAATCCGTTGATCAGGGTCGGAATTCAATGGCAATGGGTGGCACCGAGATTCGTCCGTCTGGATAGAATCTTAGCTACGACAATGTATACCCCGTTAGGACTTCTAGAAGAAGATGGAAAATGGGTGGCCTAGAATACGCCGATCTGTGTTGGAATTCGATGGCAAATGGTGGCATCAAGATTCGTCTGTCTGGATAGAATCTGGGATGGGACAATCTAGACTCCGTCCGGTAGTCCAGAAGAAGATGGAATAGGGGGCCTGGAATCCGCCGATCAGGGTCGGAATTCAAAGGCAAAGAGTGGCACCGTGATTCGTCCGTCTGGATAGAATCTGTTATGGCACAATCTAAACATTGTCTGGTAGTCTGGAAGATGATGGAAAAGAGGGCCTTGAATCTGTCGGTCAGGGTCAGAATTCAAAGGCAATGGGTGGCACCGAGAATATTGGATGCGACAACCTTGAGTCCGTTTGGTAGTCTAGGAGAAGATGGAAATGGGGGCCTTGAATCCACCAATCAGGGTCGGAATTCAATGTCAAAGGGTGGCACCGAGATTCGTCCGTCAGGATAGAATCTTGGATGGGACAATCTAGACTCTATACGGTAGTCTAGAAGAAGATGGAAAAGGGGGCCTTGAATCCACCGGTCAGGGTCGGATTTCAAAGGCAAAGGGTGGCACTGAAATTCGTCTATTCGGATAGAATCTGGGATGGGACATACAAGACTCTATTCGGTAGTCTTGAAGAAGATGGAAAAGGGGGGCCTCAAATCCACCGATCAGGGTGGGAATTCGAAGGCAAACGGTGGCACTGAGATTCGTCCATCCAGATAGAATCTGGGATGAGAGAATCTAGACACCGTCCGGTAGTCTAGAAGAAGATGGAAAAGGGGGGCCTTGAATCTGTCGGTTAGGGTCGGAATTCAAAGGCAATGGGTGGCAACGAGATTCTTCCATCTGGATTGAATCTGGGATGGGACAATCTAAACTCCGTCTGGTAGTCTTGAAGATGATAGAAAAGGGGGCCTCGAATCCGCCGGTCAGGGTCGAAAATCAAATGCTATCGGTGGCACCGTGATTCGTCACTCCGGAAAGAATATGGGATGGGACAATCAAGACTCCGTCCAGTAGTCTAGATGATGATGGAAAAGGGGGCCATGAGTCCGCCAGTCAGGGTCGAAATTCAAAGGAAAAGGGCGGCACCGAGATTCGTCCATCCGGATGGAATGTAGGATGGGACAATCTAAACTCCGTCCGGTAGTCTAGATGAAGATGGAAAAGTGAGGCCTTGAATCCGCCGGTCGGTGTCGGAATTCAAAGGCATAGGGTGGCACCGATATTCGTCCGTCAGGATAGAATCTGGGATGGGACAATCAGGACTCCGTCCGGTAGTCTAGAAGAAGATGGAAAAGGGAGGCCTTGTATCCACTAGTTAGGGTCGGATTTCAAAGGCAAAGGGTGGCATCGGGATTCGTTCGTCCGGATAGAGTCAGAGCTGGGACAATCTAGAGTCCGCCCAAGAGTCTAGAAGAAGATAGAAAAAGGGAGGCCTCGAATCCACCGATCAGGGTCAAAATTCGAAGGCAAAGGGTGGCACCGAGATTCGTCCATCCTGATAGAATCTGGGATGGGAGAATCAAGACTCTGTTTGGTAGTCTAGAAGAAGATGGAGTAGGGGGCCATGAATCAGCCGGTCAGGGTTGGAATTCAGCGGCAAAGAGTGGCACCGAGATTTGTTCGTCCGAATAGAATCTGGGATGGCACAATCTAAACTCCGTCAGGTAGTCTAGAAGAAGATGGAAAAGGGGGCCTTGAATCTGCCGGTTAGGGTCGGAATTCAAAGGCAATGGGTGGCACCGAGATTCTACCTTCTGGATTGAATCAGGTATGGGACAATCTAAACTCCATCTGGTAGTCTTGATGATGATGGAAAAGGGGGCCTCGAATCCGCCGATCTAGGTTAGAATTCAAAGGCTATGGGTGGAACCGTGATTTGTTTGTTCAGAAAGAATATGGGATGGCACAATCTAGACTCTTTCCGATAGTCTAAATGAAGATAGAAAAGGGGGCCATTAATCCGCGAGTCAGGGTCGGAATTCAAAGGCAATGGCTGGCACCGAGATTCGTCCGTTCGGATAGATTCTGGGATGGGACAATCTAAACTCCGTCCGGTAGTCTAGAAGATGATGGAAAAGTGAGGCCTTGAATCCACCGGTTAGGGTCGGAATTCAAAGGCATAGGGTGGCATCGATATTCGTCCGTCAAGAAGAAACTGGGATGGGTCAATCAAGACTCCGTCCGGTAGTCAAGAAGAAGATGGAAAAGGTAGGCCTTGTATCCACCGATCAGGACCGAAATTAAAAGGCAATGGGTGGCACCGAGATTTGTCCGTCCAGATAAGAATATTGGATGGGACAATTGAATCTGTCTGGTAGTCTAGAGGAAGATGGGAAATTGAGGCCTTGAATCCGCCAGTCAGGGTCGAAATTCAAAGGCAAAGGGTGGCAATGAGATTCGTCCAACCAGATAGAATATGGGATGGGACATTCTAGACTCCGTCCGGTAGTCTAGAAGAAGATGGAAAATGGGGGCCTTGAATCCACCTGTCAGTGTCGAAATTCAAAGGTAAAGGGAGGCACCGAGATTCGTTCGTCCAGATAGAATCTGGGATGGGACAATCTGGACTCCGTTTGGCAGTCTATAAGAAGCTGGAAAAGGGTGGCTTGAATCCACCGGTCAGAATCATTATTCATAGGCAATGGGTGGCACCGAGATTCGTCCATTCAAATTGAATCAGGGATGGAACCATCTAGACTCCGTCCAGTTGTCTAGAATAAGATGGAAAAGGGGGCATTGAATCCGCTTGTCAGGTTCGGAATTCAAAGGCAAAGGGTGGCACCGAGATTCGTCCGTCTGGATAGAATCATGGCTAGGACAATCTAGACTCCGTCCGGTAGTCTAGGCGAAGATGGAAAAGGAGGCCTTCAATCCGCTGGTTAGAGTCGGAATTCAAAGGCAATGGGTGGCACTGAGATTCTACCATCCGGATTGAATCTGGGATGGGACAATCTAAACTCCGTCCGGTAGTCTTGATGTTGATGGAAAAGGGGGCCTCGAATCCACCGGTCTAGGTCAGAATTCAAAGGCTATGGGTGGCACCGTGATTCGTCAGTCCGGAGAGATTATGGGATGGCACAATCTAGACTCCGTCTGGTAGTCAAGATGAAGATGGAAAAGGGAACCATGAATCCGCCAGTCAGGGTCAGAATTCAAAGGCAAATGGTGGCATTGAGATTTGGCTCTTTGGATAGAATATCGGATGGGACAATCGAATCCGTCCGGTAGTCTAGAGGGAGATGGAAAATTGTGGCCTTGAATCCGTCAGTCAGGGTCAGAATTCAAAGGCAAAGGGTGGCACCGAGATTCATCCATCCTGATAGAATATGGGATGGGACAATCTAGACTCCATTCGATAGTCTTGAAGAAGATGGAAAATGGGGGCCTCGAATCCGCCAGTCAGGGATGGAATTCAAAGGCAAAGGGAGGCAACGAGATTCGTCCATCCGGATAGAATCTGGGATGGGACAATCTGGTCTCCGTTTGGTAGTCTATAAAAAGATGGAAAAGGGGAGCCTTGAATCTGCCGGTCAAGATTGGAATTCAAAGGCAATGGGTGGCATCGAGATTCGTCCATCCGGATTGAATCAGGGATGTGGCCATCTAGACTCCGTCCAGTTGTCTAGAAAAAGATGGAAACATGGGCCTTGAATCCGTCGGTCAGGGTCGGAATTCAAAGGCAAAGGGTGGCACCGAGATTTGTCCGTCTGGATAGAATCATGGCTAGGACAATCTAGACTCCGTCTAGAAGTCTAGAAGATGATGGAAAAAGAGGGGCATCAAATCAACCAATCTGGGTTGGAATTTGAAGGCAAACAGTGGCATCAAGATTCGTCCGTCCTCATAGAATCTGGGATGGGAGAATCTAGACTCCGTCTGGTACTCTAGAAGATGATGGAATGGTGGGCCTGGAATCCTCCGGTCAGGGAGGGAATTCGAAGGCAAACAGTGGCACCGCGATTCATCCGTCTGGATAGAATCTGGGATGGCACAATCTAAACTCCGTCAAGTAGTCTGGAAGAAGATGGAAAAGGGGGCCTTGAATCCGCTGGTCAGGGTCAAAATTCAATGGCAATGGGTGGCACCGAGAATCGTCAGTTCGGAAATAAAAAGGGATGGGACAATCTAGACTCCGTTCGGTAGTCTAGGCGAAGATGGAAAAAGGGGCTTTGAATCCACCAGCCGGGGTCGGAATTCAAAGGCAATGGGTGGCACCGAGACTCTACCGTCTGGATTGAATCTGGGATGAGACAATCTAAACTCCGTCCGGTAGTCTTGAACGTAATGGAAAAGGAGGCCTCGATTCCGTCGGTCTAGGTCAGAATTAAAAGGCTATGGGTGCCACCGTGACTCATCAGTCCGGAGAGAATATGGGATGGCACAATCTAGACTCCGTCCAGTAGTCTAGATGAAGATGGAAAAGGGGGCCATGAATATGTTAGTCAATGTCGAAATTCAAAGGCAAAGGGTGGCACCGAGATTCATCCATCTGGATAGAATTTGGATTGGGACAATCTAAACTCCGTCCGGTAGTCTAGAAGATGATGGAAAAGTGAGGCCTTGAATCCACTGGTCACGGTTGGAATTCGAAAGCATAGGGTGGCATTGAGATTCGTCCGTCAGGATAGAATCTGGGATGGGACAATCAAGACTTCGTCCGGTAGTCTAGAAGAAGATGGAAAAGGGAGGCCTTGTATCCACTGGTCAGGGTCGAAATTAAAAGGCAAATGGTGGCACCGAGATTCGTCCGTCCGGATAGGATATAGGATGGGACAATCGAATGCGTCTGGTAGTCTAGAGGAAGATGGAAAATTGAGGCCATGAATCCGTCCGTCTGGAATGAATCTGGGATGGGACAATCTAGACTCCGCTCGGTAGTCTAGAAGAAGATGGAAAAGAGCCTTGAATCCACCGATCAGGTTCGGAATTCAAAGGCAAAGAGTGGCACTGTGATTCTTCCGTCCGAATATAATTTGGGGTGGGACAATCTAGACTCCGATCGATATCTGGAGGAGGATGGAAAAGGGGGACTTGAATCCACTGGTCATGGTCAGAATTCAAAGGCAAAGGGTGGCACCATGATTCCTCCATCTGGATAGAATCTCGAATGGGGCAATCTAGACTATGACTGATAGAAGATTGAAATGGTGGCTGTGAATCTGCCAGTCTGGGTCGGAATTCAAGGGCGAAGGTTGGAACTGAGATTCGTTTGTTCGGATAGAATCTATGATGGGACAATCTAGACTCCGTCCAGCAGTCTAGGGGAAGATAGAAAAGGACCTTGAATACGCCTATCAAGGTCGGAATACAAATGCAAGGGGTGGCAGCAAGACTCATCCGTCTAGATCGAACCTAGGTTGGGACAATCTAGACTTCGTCCAGTAGACTTGAAGAAGATTGAAAAGTAAGGCCTTGAATCCGCCGGTCAGGGTCGGAATTCAAAGGCAATGGGTGGCACCGACACTCGTACGTCCGAATAGAATCTAGGAAGGGACAATCTGGACTCCGTCCGGTAGTCTAGATGAAGATGGAAAAGGAGGCATGGAATCAGCCGGTCAGGGTCGTAATTTAAAGGCATATGGTGGCACCGAGATACGTCCGTCCAGATAACATCTGGGCTGGGACAATTTAGACTTCGTTCGAAAGTCTAGATGATGATGGAAAAAGGAGGGCCTCGAATCCACCGATCAGGGTCGAAATTCGAAGGCGAAGGGTGGCACCGAGATTCGTCCGTTCGGATAGAATCTGGGAAGGGACAATCAAGACTCTGTCTGGTAGTCCAGAAGAAGATGGAAATGGGGGTCCTTGAATCCACCGGTCTGGGTCCGGATTCAAAGGGAAAGGGGGGCACCTAGTTTCGTTTCTCCAGTTGGAATCTGGGAGGGCTCAATCTAGACTCCATCGGGTAGTCTAGAAGAAGATGGAAAAGGGCCTTGAATCTGCCGGTTAGGTCCAGAATTCAAAGGCAGTGGGTCGCACCGAGACTCATCCATCCGGATCGAAGCTGGGATGGGTCAATCTAGACTCCGTTGGGTAGTCTTGAGGAATATGTAAAAGTGAGGCCTTGAATCTACCGATCAGGGTCAGAATTCAAAGGCAATGGGTCGCGCCGATATTCGTCCGTCCAGATAGAATCTGGGATGATACAATCTAGACTCCGTCCTGTAGTCTAGATGAAGATGGAAACGGGGGCCTCGAATCAGTCGGTCAGGGTCGTAATTCAAAGGCTTTGGGTGGCACTGAGATTCGTCCATTTGGATAGAATATGGGATGGGACAATTTAGACTCTGTCCGGTAATCTAGAAGAAGATGGAAAAGGGGGCCTTGAATCCGCCGATCAGGGTCAGAATTCAAAGGCAAAGGGTGGCACCGAGATTCGTCCGTCCGGATAGAATCTTGGCTGGGACAATGTAGACCCCGTTCGGAATTCTAGAAGAAGATGGAAAATGGGGGGCCTTGAATCCACCGATCTGTGTTGGAATTCAAAGGCAAATTGTGGCATCGAGATTCGTCCGTCTAGATAGAATTTGGGATGGGACAATCTAGACTCTGTTCGGTAGTCTAGAAGAAGATGGAATAAGGGGCCAGGAATCCGCCGGTCACAGTCGGAATTCAAAGGCAAAGAGTGGCACCGTGATTTGTCCATCTGGATAGAATCTGTGATGGCACAATCTAAACTCCGTCCGGTAGTCTTAAAGATGATGGAAAAGGGGGCCTTGAATACGTTGGTCAGGGTAAGAATTCAAAGGCGATGGGTGGCACTGAGAATATTGGATGCGACAACCTTGACTCCGCCCGGTAGTCTAGTGGAAGATGGAAAAAGGGGTCCTTGAATCCACCTATCAGGGTCGGAATTCAATGTCAAAGGGTGGCACTAGGATTCATCCATCCGGATAGAATCTTGGATGGGACATACAAGACTCCGTCCGGTAGTCTAGAAGAAGATGGAAAAGGAGGGCCTCGAATCCGCCGATCTGGGTTGGAATTCGAAGGCAAACAGTGGCACTGAGATTCATTTGTTCGGATAGAATCTTGGATGGGACAATCTTGACTCCGTTCGGTAGTCTAGAAAAAGAGGGAAAAGGGGGGCCTTGAATCCACAGGTCAGGGTCGGAATTCAAAGGCAAAGGGTGGCAACGAGATTCTTCTGTCTGGATTGAATCTGGGATGGGACAATCTAAACTCCGTCCGGTAGTCTTGAAGATGATGGAAAAGGGGGCCTCGAATCAACCTGTCTGGGTCGGAAATCAAAGGCTATGGGTGGCACCGTGATTCGTCGCTCTGGAAGGATTATGGGATGGGACAATATAGACTCCGTCCAGTAGTCTAGATGAAGATGGAAAAGGGGGCCATGAATCCGCTAGTCAGGGTCGGAATTCAAAGGCAAAGGGCGGCACCGAGAGTTGTCCATCCAGATAGAATGTAGGATGGGACAATCTAAACTCCCTCCAGTAGTCTAGAAGAAGATGGAAAAGTGAGGCTTTGAATCCACCAGTCAGGGTCAAAATTCAAAGGCATAGGGTGGCACTGATATTCGTCTGTCTGGATAGAATCTGGGATGGGATAATCAAGACTCCGTCCGGTAGTCTAGAAGAAGAAGGAAAAGGGAGGCCTTGTATCCACCAGTCAGGGTCGGAATTCAAAGGCAAAGGGCGGCACCGAGATTCGTCCATCCGGATAGAATGTAGGATGGGACAATCTAAACTCCATGTGGTAGTCTAGAAGAAGAAGGGAAATTGAGGCCTTGAATCCACCGGTCAGGGTCGGAATTCAAAGGCATAGGATGGCACTGATATTTGTCTGTCAGGATAGAATCTAGGATGGGATAATCATGACTCTGTCCAGAAGTCTAGAAGAAGATGGAAAAGGGTGGCCTGGTATCCAGCAGTCAGGGTTGGAAATCAAAGGCAAAGGGTGGCATCAAGGTTTGTTTGTCTAGATAGAATAAGGGCTGGGACAATCTAGACTCCATCGCGAAGTCTAGAAAAAGATGGAACCCCTCGAATCCACCGGTTAGGGTCGGAATTCAGAGGCAATGGGTGACACCGAGTTTCGTCCATCTAGATAGAATGTAGGATGGGACAATCTAAACCCCGTCTGGTAGTCTAGAAGAAGATGGAAAAGTGAGGCCTTGAATCCACCGGTCAGGGTCAGAATTGAAAGGCATAGGGTGGCACCGATATTCGTCTGTCAGGATAGAATCTGGGATGGGATAATCAAGACTCTGTCTGGTAGTCTAGAAGAAGAAGGAAATGGGAGGCCTTGTATCCACTGGTCAAGGTCAGAATTCAAAGGCAAAGGGCGGCACCGAGATTCGTCCAACCGGATAGAATGTAGGATGGGACAATCTAAACTCCGTCCGGTAGTCTAGAAGAAGATGGAAAAGTGAGGCCTTGAATCCACCGGTCAGGGTCTGAATTCAAAGGCATAGGGTGGCACTGATATTTGTCTGTCCAGATAGAATCAGGGATGGGATAATCAAGACTCTATCCAGTAGTCTAGAAAAAGATGGAAAAGGGAGGCCTTGTATCCACCGATCAGGGTCGGAATTCAAAGGCAACGGGTGGCATCGAGGTTCGTTCGTCCGGATAGAATCAAGGCTGGGAAAATCTGGACTCCATCTGGAAGTCTAGAAAAAGATGGGAAAAGGGGGGCCTCGAATCCGTCGGTTAGGGTGGGAACTCAAAGGCAATGGGTGGCACCGAGATTCGTCCGTCCGGATAGAATCTAGGATGGGATAAATTAGACTCCGTCTGGTTGTCTAGATGAAAATGGAAATGAGGGGCCTTGAATCCGCCGGTCAGGGTCGGAATTCAAAGGCAAAAAGTGGCACCGAAATTCGTCTGACCGGATGGAATCTAGGATGGGACAAACAATACTCCGTTCGGTAGTCAAGAAGAAGATGGAAATGGGGTCCTTGAATTCGCTAGTCCGGGTCGGAATTCAAAGGCAATGGGTGGCACCGAGACGCATTGATCACTTCTGGGATGGGACAATCTAAACTCCGTCCGGTAGTCTTGAAGAAGATGGAAAAGTGAGGCCTTGAATCCACCGGTCAGGATTGGAATTCAAAGGCAATGGGTGGCACTGATATTCGTCCGTCCGGATAGAATCTAGGATGGGACAATCTAGACTCCGTTCAGTAGTCTAGATGAAGATGGAAGGAGGGGCCTTGAATTAGCCAGTCAGGATCGGAATTCAAATGCTTAAGGTGGCACCGAGATTCGTTCGTCTGGATAGAATTTGGGATGGGACAATCTAGACTCTGTCCAGTTGTCTAGAAGAAGATGGAAAAGGGGGCCTTGAATCTGCTGGTCGGGGTCGTAATTCAAAGGCAAAGGGTGGCACCGAGATTCGACCATCCGGATTGAATCATGGTTGGCACAATCTAGACACCGTCTGGACGTCCAAAAGTAGATGGAAAATGGGGGGCTTCGAATCCACCGATCAGGGTCGGAATTCGATGGCAAATGGTGGCATCGAGATTCGTCTATTAGGATAGAATCTGGGATGTGACATTCTAGGCTCCGTCCGGTAGTCTAGAAGAATATGGAATAGGGGGCTTGGAATCTGTTGTTCAGGTTCGGAATTCAAAGTCAAAAAATGGCACTAAGATTCGTCCGTCTAGATAGAATCTAGGATGGCACAATCTAAACTCCGTCTGGTAGTCTAGAAGAAGATGAAAAAGGGGGCCTTGAATCCACCAGTCAGGGTCCAAATTCAAAGGCAAAGGGTGGCACCAAAATTCGTCCGTCCGGAAAGAATCGTGGATGGGACAATCTAGACTCTGTCCGGTAGTCATGAAGAAGATGGAAATGGGGGCCATGAATCCGTCGGTCAGGGTCTAAATTCAAAGGCAATGTGTGGCAACGAGATTCGTCAGTCCAGATTGATTTTGGGATGGGACAATCTTGACTCCATTCGGTAGTTTAGAAGACGGTGGAAAAGGGGGGCTTTGAATCAGCCGGTCAAGGTCAGAATTCGGAGGCAACGGGTGGCTCCGAGACTCGTCCGTCCTGGTAGAATATTGGATGGGACAATCATAACTCCATCTGATAGTCTAGATGAAGATGGAAAATAGGGCCTAGAATCCACCGATCATGGTCGAAATTCAAAGGCAATGGGTGGCACCGAGATTCGACCATCCAGATAGAATCAGGGATGGGACAATCTAGACTCCGTTCGGTAGTCTAGAGGAAGATGGAAAAGGGGACCTTGAGTCCGCCAGTCAGTGTCGGAATTGAAAGGCAAAAGGTGGCATCGAGATTCATACGTCCGGATAGAATCTAGGATGGGAAAATCTAAATGCCATCTGGTAGTCTTGAGGAAGATGGAAAATGGGGGCCATGAATCCGTCGGTCAGGGTCGAAATTCAATGGCAAAGGGTGGCACCAAAATTCGTCCGTCCGGAAAGAATCGGGGATGGGAAAATCTAACTCCGTCCGGTAGTTAGGAAGAAGATGGAAATGGGGGCCATGAATCCGCCGGTCTGGGTTGGAATTCATAAGCAAAGGGTGGCAACAAGATTCGTCCGTCCGGATAGATTCTGGGATGGGACTATCTAGACTCCATCCAGTAGTCCAGAAGACGATGGAAAAAGGGGCCTTGAATCTGCCGGTCAGGGTCGGAATTCAAAGGCAAGGGGTGGCACCGTGATTTGTTCGTCCGGATAGAACATGGGATGGGACAATCTAGACTCCATCTGGTGGTCTAGAGGAAGATAGAAAAGGGCCTTGAATCCGCCAGTCAGGGTCGGAATTCGAAGGAAATGGGTGGCACCGAGACTCATTCGTCCGGATCACATCTGGGATGGGACAAACTAGACTCCGTCTAGTAATCTTGAAGAAGATGGAAACGTGAGGCCTTGAATCCACTGGTCAGGGTCGGAATTTAAAGGCAATGGGTGGCACTAATATTCATCCGTCCGGATAGAATCTCGGATGGGACAATCAAGACTCCGTCCGGTAGTCTAGATGAAGATGGAAATGGGGGCGTTGAATCAGCTGGTCAGGGATGGAATTCAAAGGCTTATGGTGGCACCAAGATTTGTCTGTCCGGATAGAATCTGGATGGGACAATCTAGACTCCGTCCAGTAGTCTAGAAGAAGATGGAAAAGGGGACCCTGAATCCATCGATCGGGGTCGGAATTGAAAGGCAAAGGGTGGCACCGAGATTCTTCTGTCTGGATTGAATCATGGCTGGCACAATCTAGACTCCGTCCGGACGTGTAGAAGTAGATGGAAAATTGGGGGCCTCGAATCCACCGATCAGGGTCGGAATTCGATGGCAAACGGTGGCTTCGAGATTCGTCCATCACGATAGAATCTGGGATGGGACAATCTAGGCTCCGTCCGGTAGTCTAGAAGAGGATGGAATAGGGGGCCTTGAATCCGCCGTTCAGGGTCAGAATTCAAAGGCAAAAAGTGGCACCGAGATTCATTTGTCCGGATAGAATCTAGGATGGCACAATCTAAGCTCTGTCTGGTAGTCTAGAAGAAAATGAAAAAGGGGGGCCTTGAATCCGCTGGTCAGGGTCGGAATTCAAAGGTCAGAATTCAAAGGCAAAGGGTAGCACCAAAATTCATCTGTCCGGAAAGAATGGGGTATGGGACAATCTAGACTCCGTCTTGTAGTCAAGAAGAAGATGGAAATGGGGCCCATGAATCCGCCGGTCAGGGTTGGAATTCGAAGGCAACGTGTGGCAACGAGATTCGTCCGTCCGGAAAGATTCTAGGATTTGACAATCTAGACTACGTCTGGTAGTTTAGAAGAGGGTGGAAAAGGGGGGCCTTGAATCCACCGGTCAGGGTCGAAATTTAGAGGCAATGGGTGGTTCCGAGACTCGTCCATCCTGGTAGAATATTGGATGGAACAATCTTAACTCTGTTCGATAGTCTAGATGAAGATGGAAAATGGGTCCTACAATCCGCCGATCAAGGTCAGAATTCAAAGGCAAAGGGTGGCACCAAGATTCGACCATCTGGATAGAATCAGGGATGGGACAATCTATACTCTGTTCGGTAGTCTAAAGGAAGATGGAAAAGGTGGCCTTGAGTCCGCCGGTCGATGTCGGAATTAAAAAGCAAAGGGTGGCATCGAGATTCCTTCGTCCGGATAGAATCTGGGATGGGACAATCTAAACTCCGTCTGGTAGTCTTGAGGAATATGGAAAATGGGGGCCATGAATCCGTCGATCAGGGTCGAAATTCAATGGCAAAGCGTGGCACCAAAATTCGTCCGTCCGGAAAGAATCGAGGATGGGACAATCTAACTCCGTTCGATAGTCAGGAAGAAGATGGAAATGGGGGCCATGAATCCGCCGGTCTGGGTCGGAATTCATAGGCAAAGGGTGGCAATGAGATTCGTCCGTCCGGGAAGATTCTGGGATGGGACTATCTAGACTCCAACCAGTAGTGTAGAAGACGATGGAAAAGGGGACCTTGAATCTACCGGTCAGGGTTGGAATTCAAAGGCAAGGGGTGGCACTGAGATTCGTCCGTCCGGATTGAATCAGGGATGGGACCATCTAGACTCCATCCGGTTGTCTTGAAGAAGATGGAAAAGGGGTCCTTCAATCCATTGGTCAGGGTCGAAATTCAAAGGCATAGGGTGGCACAGAGATTCGTCCGTCCGAATAGAATCTGGGATGGGACAATCTAGACTCCATCTGGTTGACTAGTGGAAGATGGAAAATGGGGCCGTGAATCCATCGGTCAAGGTCGGATTTCAAAGGCAAAGGGTTTCACCGAGATTCGTCCATCCGGATAGAATCGGGGATGGGACAATCTAGCTCCGTCTGATAGTCAGGAAGAAGATGGAAATTGGGGCCATGAATCCGCCGGTCTGGGTCGGAATTCATAGGCAAAGGGTGGCAACGAGATTCGTCCATCCGTGTAGATTCTAGGATGGGACTATCTAGACTCCATCCAGTAGTCTATAAGACGATGGAAAAGGGGGCCTTGAATCTGCCGGTCAGGGTCGGAATTCAAAGGCAAGGGGTGGCACCGAGATTCGTTCGT